>JBAMJV010003421.1:5000-52500 GCA_037951105.1 Echinarachnius parma
TTCGCTATATCTTTCTTTCTTTCCTTTTTTGTCTTTCTTTCTTTCGCTATTTCTTTCTTTCTTTCTTTCGCTATATGTTTCTTTCTTTATTCCGCTATATCTTTCTTTCTTTCGCTATATCTTTCTTTCTTTCTTACGCTATATCTTTCTTTCTTTCTTTCGCTATATCATTCTTTCTTTCTTTTGCTATATCTTTATTTCTTTCTTTCGCTATATCTTTCATTCTTTTGCTATATCTTTCTTTCTTTCGCTATATCTTTCTTTCTTTCTTTCTTTCGCTATATCTTTCTTTCTTTATTACGCTCTATCTTTCTTTCTTTCGCTATATCTTTCTTTCTTTCTTTTGCTATTATTTTCTTTCTTTCTTCTGCTTGATCTTCTTTTTCTTTCTTTCGCTATATCTTTCTTTTTTTCTTCCGATTGATCTTTCTTTCTTTCTTTCGCTATATCTTTCTTTCTTTCTTTTGCTATATCTTTCTTTCTTTCTTTATATCTTTCTTTCTTTCTTTCCATTTTTTTTTCTTTCTTTCTTTCTTTCTTTCGCTATATCTTTCTTTCGCTATATCTTCTTTTGCTATATCTTCTTTTGCTATATATCTTTCTTTCGCTATATCTTTCTTTCGCTATATCTTTCTTTCTTTCTTTCTTTCTTTCTTTCTTTCTTTTTTTCTTTCTTTCGCTATATCTTTCTTTCTTTCTTTCTTTCTTTCGCTATATCTTTCTTTCTTTCTTTCTTTCTTTTTTTCTTTCTTTCGCTATATCTTTCTTTCTTTCTTTCGCTATATCTTTCTTTCTTTCGCTATATCTTTCTTTCTTTCTTTCGTTCTTTCTTTCTTTCTTTCTTTCTTTCGCTATATCTTTTTTTCTTTTTTTCCGCTATATCTTTCTTTCTTTCTTTCTTTCACTATATCTTTCTTTCTTTCTTTCGCTATATCTTTCTGTCTTTATTTTGCTATATCTTTCTTTCTATCTTTCCCTATATCTTTCTTTCTTTCTTTCGCTATATCTTTCTTTCTTTTGCTATATCTTTCTTTCTTTCTTTCACTATTTCTTTCTTTCTTTCTTTCGCTATATATTTCTTTCTTTCTTACGCTATATCTTTCTTTCTTTCTTTCGCTATATCTTTCTTTCTTTCTTTCTTTCACTGTATCTTTCTTTCTTTCTTTCGCTATATCTTTCTTTCTTTTGCTATATCTTTCTTTCTTTTGCTATATCTTTCTTTCTTTCTTTCCTTTTTTTCTTTCTTTCTTTCGCTATATCTTTCTTTCGCTATATCTTTCTTTCCCTATATCTTTCCTTCTTTCTTTTTTTCTTTCTTTCGCTATATCTTTCTTTCTTTCTTTCGCTATATCTTTCTTTCTTTCTTTTGCTATATCTTTCTTTCTTTTGCTATATCTTTCTTTATTTCTTTCTTTCTTTCGCTATATCTTTCTTTCTTTCTTACGCTATATCTTTCTTTCTTTCTTTCGCTATATCTTTCTTTCTGTTGCTATATCTTTCTCTCTTTCTTTCTTTCACTATATCTTTCTTTCTTTCTTTCGCTATATCTTTCTTTCTTTCGCTATATCTTTCGCTATATCTTTCTTTCTTTCTTTCTTTCTTTTTTTCTTTCTTTCTTTCTTTCTTTCTTTCTTTCTTTCTTTCCTTCTTTCGCTATATCTTTCTTTCTTTCGCTATATCTTTCTTTCTTTCTTTCCTTTTTTTCTTTCTTTCTTTCGCTATATCTTTCTTTCGCTATATCTTTCTTTCGCTATATCTTTCCTTCTCTCTTTTTTCCTTTCTTTCGCTATATCTTTCTTTCTTTCTTTCGCTATATCTTTCTTTCTTTTGCTATATCTTTCTTTATTTCTTTCTTTCTTTCGCTATATCTTTCTTTCTTTCTTACGCTATATCTTTCTTTCTTTCTTTCGCTATATCTTTCTTTCTTTTGCTATATCTTTCTCTCTTTCTTTCTTTCACTATATCTTTCTTTCTTTCTTTCGCTATATCTTTCTTTCTTTCGCTATATCTTTCTTTCTTTCTTTCGCTATATCTTTCTTTCTTTCTTTCTTTCTTTCTTTCTTTCTTTCTTTCCTTCTTTCGCTATATCTTTTTTCTTTCTTTCTTTCGCTATATCTTTCTTTCTTTCTTTCTTTCGCTATATCTTTCTTTCTTTCTTTCGCTATATCTTTCTTTCTTTCGTTCTTTCTTTGGCTATATCTTTCTTTCTTTCTTTTGCTATATCTTTCTTTCTTTCGCTATATCTTTCTTTCTCTCTTCCGCTATATATTTCTTTCTTTCTTTCTTTCGCTATATCTTTCTTTCATTTGCTATATCTTTCTCTCTTTCTTTCTTTCACTATATCTTTCTTTCTTTCTTTCGCTATATCTTTCTTTCTTTCGCTATATCTTTCTTTCTTTCTTTCGCTATATCTTTCTTTCTTTCGTTCTTTCTTTCGCTATATCTTTCTTTCTTTCTTTTGCTATATCTTTCTTTCTTTCTTTCGCTATATCTTTCTTTCTTTCTTTTGCTATATCTTTCTTTCTTTCTTTCGCTGTATCTTTCTTTCTTTTGTTATATCTTTCTTTCTTTCTTTCTTTCACTATATCTTTCTTTCTTTCTTTCGCTATATATTTCTTTCTTTCGCTATATCTTTCTTTCTTTCTTTCGCTATTTCTTTCTTTCTTTCTTTTGCTATATCTTTCTTTCTTTCGCTATATCTTTCTTTCTTTCTTTCTTTCTTCCGCTTGATCTTTCTTTCTTTCTTTCGCTATATCTTTTTTTCTTTCTTCCGCTTGATCTTTCTTTCTTTCTTTCGCTACATCTTTCTTTCTTTCTTTTGCTATATCTTTCTTTCTTTCGCTATATCTTTCTTTCTTTCCTTTTTTGTCTTTCTTTCTTTCGCTATATCTTTCTTTCTTTCTTTCTTTCGCTATATCTTCTTTCGCTATATATCTTTTTTTCTTTCTTCCGCTTGATCTTTCTTTCTTTCTTTCGCTATATCATTCTTTCTTTCTTTTGCTATATCTTTATTTCTTTCTTTCGCTATATCTTTCTTTCTTTCTTTCGCTATATCTTTCTGTCTTTATTTTGCTATATCTTTCTTTCTATCTTTCGCTATATCTTTCTTTCTTTCTTTCGCTATATCTTTCTTTCTTTTGCTATATCTTTCTTTCTTTCTTACGCTATATCTTTCTTTCTTTCTTTCGCTATATCATTCTTTCTTTCTTTTGCTATATCTTTATTTCTTTCTTTCGCTATATCTTTCATTCTTTTGCTATATCTTTCTTTCTTTCGGTATATCTTTCTTTCTTTCTTTCTTTCGCTATATCTTTCTTTCTTTATTACGCTCTATCTTTCTTTCTTTCGCTATATCTTTCTTTCTTTCTTTTGCTATATCTTTCTTTCTTTCTTTCTTTTGCTATATCTTTCTTTCTTTCTTCTGCTTGATCTTCTTTTTCTTTCTTTCGCTATATCTTTCTTTTTTTCTTCCGCTTGATCTTTCTTTCTTTCTTTCGCTATATCTTTCTTTCTTTGTTTTGCTATATCTTTCTTTCTTTCTTTATATCTTTCTTTCCATTTTTTTTTCTTTCTTTCTTTCTTTCTTTCGCTATATCTTTCTTTCGCTATATCTTCTTTTGCTATATCTTCTTTTGCTATATATCTTTCTTTCGCTATATCTTTCTTTCGCTATATCTTTCTTTCTTTCTTTCTTTCTTTCTTTTTTTCTTTCTTTCGCTATATCTTTCTTTCTTTCTTTCTTTCTTCCTCTTTCTTTCTTTCTTTCTTTCTTTGTTCTTTCTTTCGCTATATCTTTCTTTCTTTCTTTCGCTATATCTTTCTTTCTTTCGCTATATCTTTCTTTCTTTCTTTCTTTCTTTCTTTATTTCTTTCTTTCTTTATTTATTTCTTTCTTTTGCTATATCTTTCTTTCTTTCTTCCGCCCTATCTTTCTTTCTTTCTTTCTTTCACTATATATTTCTTTCTTTCTTTCGCTATATCTTTCTGTCTTTATTTTGCTATATCTTTCTTTCTATCTTTCGCTATATCTTTCTTTCTTTCTTTCGCTATATCTTTCTTTCTTTTGCTATATCTTTCTTTCTTTCTTTCATTATTTCTTTCTTTCTTTCTTTTGCTATATATTTCTTTCTTTCTTACGCTATATCTTTCTTTCTTTCTTTCGCTATATCTTTCTTTCTTTCTTTTGCTATATTCTTCGTTCTTTCTTTCGCTGTATCTTTCTTTCTTTCTTTCGCTATATCTTTCTTTCTTTTGTTATATTTTTCTTTCTTTCTTTCTTTCACTATATCTTTCTTTCTTTCTTTCGCTATATACTTCTTTCTTTCGCTATATCTTTCTTTCTTTCTTTCGCTATTTCTTTCTTTCTTTCTTTTACTATATCTTTCTTTCTTTCTTTCCTGTTTTTTCTTTCTTTCGCTATATCTTTCTTTCTTTCTTCCGCTTGATCTTTCTTTCTTTCTTTCGCTATATCTTTTTTTCTTTCTTCCGCTTGATCTTTCTTTCTTTCTTTCGCTACATCTTTCTTTCTTTCTTTTGCTATATCTTTCTTTCTTTCGCTATATCTTTCTTTCTTTCCTTTTTTGTCTTTCTTTCTTTCGCTATTTCTTTCTTTCTTTCTTTCGCTATATGTTTCTTTCTTTATTCCGCTATATCTTTCTTTCTTTCGCTATATCTTTCTTTCTTTCTTACGCTATATCTTTCTTTCTTTCTTTCGCTATATCATTCTTTCTTTCTTTTGCTATATCTTTATTTCTTTCTTTCGCTATATCTTTCATTCTTTTGCTATATCTTTCTTTCTTTCGCTATATCTTTCTTTCTTTCTTTCTTTCGCTATATCTTTCTTTCTTTATTACGCTCTATCTTTCTTTCTTTCGCTATATCTTTCTTTCTTTCTTTTGCTATTATTTTCTTTCTTTCTTCTGCTTGATCTTCTTTTTCTTTCTTTCGCTATATCTTTCTTTTTTTCTTCCGATTGATCTTTCTTTCTTTCTTTCGCTATATCTTTCTTTCTTTCTTTTGCTATATCTTTCTTTCTTTCTTTATATCTTTCTTTCTTTCTTTCCATTTTTTTTTCTTTCTTTCTTTCTTTCTTTCGCTATATCTTTCTTTCGCTATATCTTCTTTTGCTATATCTTCTTTTGCTATATATCTTTCTTTCGCTATATCTTTCTTTCGCTATATCTTTCTTTCTTTCTTTCTTTCTTTCTTTCTTTCTTTTTTTCTTTCTTTCGCTATATCTTTCTTTCTTTCTTTCTTTCTTTCGCTATATCTTTCTTTCTTTCTTTCTTTCTTTTTTTCTTTCTTTCGCTATATCTTTCTTTCTTTCTTTCGCTATATCTTTCTTTCTTTTGCTATATCTTTCTTTCTTTCTTACGCTATATCTTTCTTTCTTTCTTTCGCTATATCATTCTTTCTTTCTTTTGCTATATCTTTATTTCTTTCTTTCGCTATATCTTTCATTCTTTTGCTATATCTTTCTTTCTTTCGGTATATCTTTCTTTCTTTCTTTCTTTCGCTATATCTTTCTTTCTTTATTACGCTCTATCTTTCTTTCTTTCGCTATATCTTTCTTTCTTTCTTTTGCTATATCTTTCTTTCTTTCTTTCTTTTGCTATATCTTTCTTTCTTTCTTCTGCTTGATCTTCTTTTTCTTTCTTTCGCTATATCTTTCTTTTTTTTCTTCCGCTTGATCTTTCTTTCTTTCTTTCGCTATATCTTTCTTTCTTTGTTTTGCTATATCTTTCTTTCTTTCTTTATATCTTTCTTTCCATTTTTTTTTCTTTCTTTCTTTCTTTCTTTCGCTATATCTTTCTTTCGCTATATCTTCTTTTGCTATATCTTCTTTTGCTATATATCTTTCTTTCGCTATATCTTTCTTTCGCTATATCTTTCTTTCTTTCTTTCTTTCTTTCTTTTTTTCTTTCTTTCGCTATATCTTTCTTTCTTTCTTTCTTTCTTCCTCTTTCTTTCTTTCTTTCTTTCTTTGTTCTTTCTTTCGCTATATCTTACTTTCTTTCTTTCGCTATATCTTTCTTTCTTTCGCTATATCTTTCTTTCTTTCTTTCTTTCTTTCTTTATTTCTTTCTTTCTTTATTTATTTCTTTCTTTTGCTATATCTTTCTTTCTTTCTTCCGCCCTATCTTTCTTTCTTTCTTTCTTTCACTATATATTTCTTTCTTTCTTTCGCTATATCTTTCTGTCTTTATTTTGCTATATCTTTCTTTCTATCTTTCGCTATATCTTTCTTTCTTTCTTTCGCTATATCTTTCTTTCTTTTGCTATATCTTTCTTTCTTTCTTTCATTATTTCTTTCTTTCTTTCTTTTGCTATATATTTCTTTCTTTCTTACGCTATATCTTTCTTTCTTTCTTTCGCTATATCTTTCTTTCTTTCTTTTGCTATATTCTTCGTTCTTTCTTTCGCTGTATCTTTCTTTCTTTCTTTCGCTATATCTTTCTTTCTTTTGTTATATTTTTCTTTCTTTCTTTCTTTCACTATATCTTTCTTTCTTTCTTTCGCTATATACTTCTTTCTTTCGCTATATCTTTCTTTCTTTCTTTCGCTATTTCTTTCTTTCTTTCTTTTACTATATCTTTCTTTCTTTCTTTCCTGTTTTTTCTTTCTTTCGCTATATCTTTCTTTCTTTCTTCCGCTTGATCTTTCTTTCTTTCTTTCGCTATATCTTTTTTTCTTTCTTCCGCTTGATCTTTCTTTCTTTCTTTCGCTACATCTTTCTTTCTTTCTTTTGCTATATCTTTCTTTCTTTCGCTATATCTTTCTTTCTTTCCTTTTTTGTCTTTCTTTCTTTCGCTATTTCTTTCTTTCTTTCTTTCGCTATATGTTTCTTTCTTTATTCCGCTATATCTTTCTTTCTTTCGCTATATCTTTCTTTCTTTCTTACGCTATATCTTTCTTTCTTTCTTTCGCTATATCATTCTTTCTTTCTTTTGCTATATCTTTATTTCTTTCTTTCGCTATATCTTTCATTCTTTTGCTATATCTTTCTTTCTTTCGCTATATCTTTCTTTCTTTCTTTCTTTCGCTATATCTTTCTTTCTTTATTACGCTCTATCTTTCTTTCTTTCGCTATATCTTTCTTTCTTTCTTTTGCTATTATTTTCTTTCTTTCTTCTGCTTGATCTTCTTTTTCTTTCTTTCGCTATATCTTTCTTTTTTTCTTCCGATTGATCTTTCTTTCTTTCTTTCGCTATATCTTTCTTTCTTTCTTTTGCTATATCTTTCTTTCTTTCTTTATATCTTTCTTTCTTTCTTTCCATTTTTTTTTCTTTTTTTCTTTCTTTCTTTCGCTATATCTTTCTTTCGCTATATCTTCTTTTGCTATATCTTCTTTTGCTATATATCTTTCTTTCGCTATATCTTTCTTTCGCTATATCTTTCTTTCTTTCTTTCTTTCTTTCTTTCTTTCTTTTTTTCTTTCTTTCGCTATATCTTTCTTTCTTTCTTTCTTTCTTTCTTTCTTTTTTTCTTTCTTTCGCTATATCTTTCTTTCTTTCTTTCTTTCTTTTTTTCTTTCTTTCGCTATATCTTTCTTTCTTTCTTTCGCTATATCTTTCTTTCTTTCGCTATATCTCTCTTTCTTTCTTTCGTTCTTTCTTTCTTTCTTTCTTTCTTTCGCTATATCTTTTTTTCTTTTTTTCCGCTATATCATTCTTTCTTTCTTTCTTTCACTATATCTTTCTTTCTTTCTTTCGCTATATCTTTCTGTCTTTATTTTGCTATATCTTTCTTTCTATCTTTCCCTATATCTTTCTTTCTTTCTTTCGCTATATCTTTCTTTCTTTTGCTATATCTTTCTTTCTTTCTTTCACTATTTCTTTCTTTCTTTCTTTCGCTATATATTTCTTTCTTTCTTACGCTATATCTTTCTTTCTTTCTTTCGCTATATCCTTCTTTCTTTCTTTCTTTTGCTATATCTTTCTTTCTTTCTTTCTTTCGCTATATCTTTCTTTCTTTCTTTCGCTATATATTTCTTTCTTTCTTACGCTATATCTTTCTTTCTTTCTTTCGCTATAACTTTCTTTCTTTCTTTTGCTATATCTTTCTTTCTTTCTTTCGCTGTATCTTTCTTTCTTTCTTTCGCTATATCTTTCTTTTTTTTTTTTTTGCTATATCTTTCTTTCTTTCTTTCGCTATATCTTTCTTTCTTTCTTTCTTTCGTTATATCTTTCTTTTTTTATTTTGCTATAACTTTCTTTCTTTCTTGCGCTATATCTTTCTTTCTTTCTTCCACTATATCATTCTTTCTTTCGCTATATCTTTCTTTCTTTCTTTCGCTATATCTTTCTTTCTTTCTTTTGCTATATCTTTCTTTCTTTTGCTATATCTTTCTTTCTTTCTTTCCTTTTTTTCTTTCTTTCTTTCGCTATATCTTTCTTTCGCTATATCTTTCTTTCGCTATATCTTTCCTTCTTTCTTTTTTTCTTTCTTTCGCTATATCTTTCTTTCTTTCTTTCGCTATATCTTTCTTTCTTTCTTTTGCTATATCTTTCTTTCTTTTGCTATATCTTTCTTTATTTCTTTCTTTCTTTCGCTATATCTTTCTTTCTTTCTTACGCTATATCTTTCTTTCTTTCTTTCGCTATATCTTTCTTTCTGTTGCTATATCTTTCTCTCTTTCTTTCTTTCACTATATCTTTCTTTCTTTCTTTCGCTATATCTTTCTTTCTTTCGCTATATCTTTCGCTATATCTTTCTTTCTTTCTTTCTTTCTTTTTTTCTTTCTTTCTTTCTTTCTTTCTTTCTTTCTTTCTTTCCTTCTTTCGCTATATCTTTCTTTCTTTCGCTATATCTTTCTTTCTTTCTTTCCTTTTTTTCTTTCTTTCTTTCGCTATATCTTTCTTTCGCTATATCTTTCTTTCGCTATATCTTTCCTTCTCTCTTTTTTCCTTTCTTTCGCTATATCTTTCTTTCTTTTGCTATATCTTTCTTTATTTCTTTCTTTCTTTCGCTATATCTTTCTTTCTTTCTTACGCTATATCTTTCTTTCTTTCTTTCGCTATATCTTTCTTTCTTTTGCTATATCTTTCTCTCTTTCTTTCTTTCACTATATCTTTCTTTCTTTCTTTCGCTATATCTTTCTTTCTTTCGCTATATCTTTCTTTCTTTCTTTCGCTATATCTTTCTTTCTTTCTTTCTTTCTTTCTTTCTTTCTTTCCTTCTTTCGCTATATCTTTTTTTCTTTCTTTCTTTCGCTATATCTTTCTTTCTTTCTTTCTTTCGCTATATCTTTCTTTCTTTCTTTCGCTATATCTTTCTTTCTTTCGTTCTTTCTTTGGCTATATCTTTCTTTCTTTCTTTTGCTATATCTTTCTTTCTTTCGCTATATCTTTCTTTCTCTCTTCCGCTATATATTTCTTTCTTTCTTTCTTTCGCTATATCTTTCTTTCATTTGCTATATCTTTCTCTCTTTCTTTCTTTCACTATATCTTTCTTTCTTTCTTTCGCTATATCTTTCTTTCTTTCCCTATATCTTTCTTTCTTTCTTTCGCTATATCTTTCTTTCTTTCGTTCTTTCTTTCGCTATATCTTTCTTTCTTTCTTTTGCTATATCTTTCTTTCTTTCTTTCGCTATATCTTTCTTTCTTTCTTTTGCTATATCTTTCTTTCTTTCTTTCGCTGTATCTTTCTTTCTTTTGTTATATCTTTCTTTCTTTCTTTCTTTCACTATATCTTTCTTTCTTTCTTTCGCTATATATTTCTTTCTTTCGCTATATCTTTCTTTCTTTCTTTCGCTATTTCTTTCTTTCTTTCTTTTGCTATATCTTTCTTTCTTTCGCTATATCTTTCTTTCTTTCTTTCTTTCTTCCGCTTGATCTTTCTTTCTTTCTTTCGCTATATCTTTTTTTCTTTCTTCCGCTTGATCTTTCTTTCTTTCTTTCGCTACATCTTTCTTTCTTTCTTTTGCTATATCTTTCTTTCTTTCGCTATATCTTTCTTTCTTTCCTTTTTTGTCTTTCTTTCTTTCGCTATATCTTTCTTTCTTTCTTTCTTTCGCTATATCTTCTTTCGCTATATATCTTTTTTTCTTTCTTCCGCTTGATCTTTCTTTCTTTCTTTCGCTATATCATTCTTTCTTTCTTTTGCTATATCTTTATTTCTTTCTTTCGCTATATCTTTCATTCTTTTGCTATATCTTTCTTTCTTTCGCTATATCTTTCTTTCTTTCTTTCTTTCGCTATATCTTTCTTTCTTTATTACGCTCTATCTTTCTTTCTTTCGCTATATCTTTCTTTCTTTCTTTTGCTATTATTTTCTTTCTTTCTTCTGCTTGATCTTCTTTTTCTTTCTTTCGCTATATCTTTCTTTTTTTCTTCCGATTGATCTTTCTTTCTTTCTTTCGCTATATCTTTCTTTCTTTCTTTTGCTATATCTTTCTTTCTTTCTTTATATCTTTCTTTCTTTCTTTCCATTTTTTTTTCTTTCTTTCTTTCTTTCTTTCGCTATATCTTTCTTTCGCTATATCTTCTTTTGCTATATCTTCTTTTGCTATATATCTTTCTTTCGCTATATCTTTCTTTCGATATATCTTTCTTTCTTTCTTTCTTTCTTTCTTTCTTTCTTTTTTTCTTTCTTTCGCTATATCTTTCTTTCTTTCTTTCTTTCTTTCTTTCTTTCTTTTTTTCTTTCTTTCGCTATATCTTTCTTTCTTTCTTTCTTTCTTTTTTTCTTTCTTTCGCTATATCTTTCTTTCTTTCTTTCGCTATATCTTTCTTTCTTTCGCTATATCTTTCTTTCTTTCTTTCGTTCTTTCTTTCTTTCTTTCTTTCTTTCGCTATATCTTTTTTTCTTTTTTTCCGCTATATCTTTCTTTCTTTCTTTCTTTCACTATATCTTTCTTTCTTTCTTTCGCTATATCTTTCTGTCTTTATTTTGCTATATCTTTCTTTCTATCTTTCCCTATATCTTTCTTTCTTTCTTTCGCTATATCTTTCTTTCTTTTGCTATATCTTTCTTTCTTTCTTTCACTATTTCTTTCTTTCTTTCTTTCGCTATATATTTCTTTCTTTCTTACGCTATATCTTTCTTTCTTTCTTTCGCTATATCTTTCTTTCTTTCTTTCTTTCACTGTATCTTTCTTTCTTTCTTTCGCTATATCTTTCTTTCTTTTGCTATATCTTTCTTTCTTTCTTTCTTTCACTATATCTTTCTTTCTTTCTTTCGCTATATATTTCTTTCTTTCTTACGCTATATCTTTCTTTCTTTCTTTCGCTATAACTTTCTTTCTTTCTTTTGCTATATCTTTCTTTCTTTCTTTCGCTGTATCTTTCTTTCTTTCTTTCGCTATATCTTTCTTTTTTTTTTTTTGGCTATATCTTTCTTTCTTTCTTTCGCTATATCTTTCTTTCTTTCTTTCTTTCGTTATATCTTTCTTTTTTTATTTTGCTATAACTTTCTTTCTTTCTTGCGCTATATCTTTCTTTCTTTCTTCCACTATATCATTCTTTCTTTCGCTATATCTTTCTTTCTTTCTTTCGCTATATCTTTCTTTCTTTCTTTTGCTATATCTTTCTTTCTTTTGCTATATCTTTCTTTCTTTCTTTCCTTTTTTTCTTTCTTTCTTTCGCTATATCTTTCTTTCGCTATATCTTTCTTTCGCTATATCTTTCCTTCTTTCTTTTTTTCTTTCTTTCGCTATATCTTTCTTTCTTTCTTTCGCTATATCTTTCTTTCTTTCTTTTGCTATATCTTTCTTTCTTTTGCTATATCTTTCTTTATTTCTTTCTTTCTTTCGCTATATCTTTCTTTCTTTCTTACGCTATATCTTTCTTTCTTTCTTTCGCTATATCTTTCTTTTTGTTGCTATATCTTTCTCTCTTTCTTTCTTTCACTATATCTTTCTTTCTTTCTTTCGCTATATCTTTCTTTCTTTCGCTATATCTTTCGCTATATCTTTCTTTCTTTCTTTCTTTCTTTTTTTCTTTCTTTCTTTCTTTCTTTCTTTCTTTCTTTCTTTCCTTCTTTCGCTATATCTTTCTTTCTTTCGCTATATCTTTCTTTCTTTCTTTCCTTTTTTTCTTTCTTTCTTTCGCTATATCTTTCTTTCGCTATATCTTTCTTTCGCTATATCTTTCCTTCTCTCTTTTTTCCTTTCTTTCGCTATATCTTTCTTTCTTTCTTTCGCTATATCTTTCTTTCTTTTGCTATATCTTTCTTTATTTCTTTCTTTCTTTCGCTATATCTTTCTTTCTTTCTTACGCTATATCTTTCTTTCTTTCTTTCGCTATATCTTTCTTTCTTTTGCTATATCTTTCTCTCTTTCTTTCTTTCACTATATCTTTCTTTCTTTCTTTCGCTATATCTTTCTTTCTTTCGCTATATCTTTCTTTCTTTCTTTCGCTATATCTTTCTTTCTTTCTTTCTTTCTTTCTTTCTTTCTTTCCTTCTTTCGCTATATCTTTTTTTCTTTCTTTCTTTCGCTATATCTTTCTTTCTTTCTTTCTTTCGCTATATCTTTCTTTCTTTCTTTCGCTATATCTTTCTTTCTTTCGTTCTTTCTTTGGCTATATCTTTCTTTCTTTCTTTTGCTATATCTTTCTTTCTTTCGCTATATCTTTCTTTCTCTCTTCCGCTATATATTTCTTTCTTTCTTTCTTTCGCTATATCTTTCTTTCATTTGCTATATCTTTCTCTCTTTCTTTCTTTCACTATATCTTTCTTTCTTTCTTTCGCTATATCTTTCTTTCTTTCGCTATATCTTTCTTTCTTTCTTTCGCTATATCTTTCTTTCTTTCGTTCTTTCTTTCGCTATATCTTTCTTTCTTTCTTTTGCTATATCTTTCTTTCTTTCTTTCGCTATATCTTTCTTTCTTTCTTTTGCTATATCTTTCTTTCTTTCTTTCGCTGTATCTTTCTTTCTTTTGTTATATCTTTCTTTCTTTCTTTCTTTCACTATATCTTTCTTTCTTTCTTTCGCTATATATTTTTTTCTTTCGCTATATCTTTCTTTCTTTCTTTCGCTATTTCTTTCTTTCTTTCTTTTGCTATATCTTTCTTTCTTTCGCTATATCTTTCTTTCTTTCTTTCTTTCTTCCGCTTGATCTTTCTTTCTTTCTTTCGCTATATCTTTTTTTCTTTCTTCCGCTTGATCTTTCTTTCTTTCTTTCGCTACATCTTTCTTTCTTTCTTTTGCTATATCTTTCTTTCTTTCGCTATATCTTTCTTTCTTTCCTTTTTTGTCTTTCTTTCTTTCGCTATATCTTTCTTTCTTTCTTTCTTTCGCTATATCTTCTTTCGCTATATATCTTTTTTTCTTTCTTCCGCTTGATCTTTCTTTCTTTCTTTCGCTATATCATTCTTTCTTTCTTTTGCTATATCTTTATTTCTTTCTTTCGCTATATCTTTCATTCTTTTGCTATATCTTTCTTTCTTTCGCTATATCTTTCTTTCTTTCTTTCTTTCGCTATATCTTTCTTTCTTTATTACGCTCTATCTTTCTTTCTTTCGCTATATCTTTCTTTCTTTCTTTTGCTATTATTTTCTTTCTTTCTTCTGCTTGATCTTCTTTTTCTTTCTTTCGCTATATCTTTCTTTTTTTCTTCCGATTGATCTTTCTTTCTTTCTTTCGCTATATCTTTCTTTCTCTCTTCCGCTATATATTTCTTTCTTTCTTTCTTTCGCTATATCTTTCTTTCATTTGCTATATCTTTCTCTCTTTCTTTCTTCACTATATCTTTCTTTCTTTCTTTCGCTATATCTTTCTTTCTTTCGCTATATCTTTCTTTCTTTCTTTCGCTATATCTTTCTTTCTTTCGTTCTTTCTTTCGCTATATCTTTCTTTCTTTCTTTTGCTATATCTTTCTTTCTTTCTTTCGCTATATCTTTCTTTCTTTCTTTTGCTATATCTTTCTTTCTTTCTTTCGCTGTATCTTTCTTTCTTTTGTTATATCTTTCTTTCTTTCTTTCTTTCACTATATCTTTCTTTCTTTCTTTCGCTATATATTTCTTTCTTTCGCTATATCTTTCTTTCTTTCTTTCGCTATTTCTATTTTTCTTTCTTTTGCTATATCTTTCTTTCTTTCGCTATATCTTTCTTTCTTTCTTTCTTTCTTTCTTCCGCTTGATCTTTCTTTCTTTCTTTCGCTATATCTTTTTTTCTTTCTTCCGCTTGATCTTTCTTTCTTTCTTTCGCTACATCTTTCTTTCTTTCTTTTGCTATATCTTTCTTTCTTTCGCTATATCTTTCTTTCTTTCCTTTTTTGTCTTTCTTTCTTTCGCTATATCTTTCTTTCTTTCTTTCTTTCGCTATATCTTCTTTCGCTATATATCTTTTTTTCTTTCTTCCGCTTGATCTTTCTTTCTTTCTTTCGCTATATCATTCTTTCTTTCTTTTGCTATATCTTTCTTTCTTTCGTTCTTTCTTTCGCTATATCTTTCTTTCTTTCTTTTGCTATATCTTTCTTTCTTTCTTTCGCTATATCTTTCTTTCTTTCTTTTGCTATATCTTTCTTTCTTTCTTTCGCTGTATCTTTCTTTCTTTTGTTATATCTTTCTTTCTTTCTTTCTTTCACTATATCTTTCTTTCTTTCTTTCGCTATATATTTCTTTCTTTCGCTATATCTTTCTTTCTTTCTTTCGCTATTTCTTTCTTTCTTTCTTTTGCTATATCTTTCTTTCTTTCGCTATATCTTTCTTTCTTTCTTTCTTTCTTCCGCTTGATCTTTCTTTCTTTCTTTCGCTATATCTTTTTTTCTTTCTTCCGCTTGATCTTTCTTTCTTTCTTTCGCTACATCTTTCTTTCTTTCTTTTGCTATATCTTTCTTTCTTTCGCTATATCTTTCTTTCTTTCCTTTTTTGTCTTTCTTTCTTTCGCTATATCTTTCTTTCTTTCTTTCTTTCGCTATATCTTCTTTCGCTATATATCTTTTTTTCTTTCTTCCGCTTGATCTTTCTTTCTTTCTTTCGCTATATCATTCTTTCTTTCTTTTGCTATATCTTTATTTCTTTCTTTCGCTATATCTTTCATTCTTTTGCTATATCTTTCTTTCTTTCGCTATATCTTTCTTTCTTTCTTTCTTTCGCTATATCTTTCTTTCTTTATTACGCTCTATCTTTCTTTCTTTCGCTATATCTTTCTTTCTTTCTTTTGCTATTATTTTCTTTCTTTCTTCTGCTTGATCTTCTTTTTCTTTCTTTCGCTATATCTTTCTTTTTTTCTTCCGATTGATCTTTCTTTCTTTCTTTCGCTATATCTTTCTTTCTTTCTTTTGCTATATCTTTCTTTCTTTCTTTATATCTTTCTTTCTTTCTTTCCATTTTTTTTTCTTTCTTTCTTTCTTTCTTTCGCTATATCTTTCTTTCGCTATATCTTCTTTTGCTATATCTTCTTTTGCTATATATCTTTCTTTCGCTATATCTTTCTTTCGATATATCTTTCTTTCTTTCTTTCTTTCTTTCTTTCTTTCTTTCTTTCTTTTTTTCTTTCTTTCGCTATATCTTTCTTTCTTTCTTTCTTTCTTTCTTTTTTTCTTTCTTTCGCTATATCTTTCTTTCTTTCTTTCTTTCTTTTTTTCTTTCTTTCGCTATATCTTTCTTTCTTTCTTTCGCTATATCTTTCTTTCTTTCGCTATATCTTTCTTTCTTTCTTTCGTTCTTTCTTTCTTTCTTTCTTTCTTTCGCTATATCTTTTTTTCTTTTTTTCCGCTATATCTTTCTTTCTTTCTTTCTTTCACTATATCTTTCTTTCTTTCTTTCGCTATATCTTTCTGTCTTTATTTTGCTATATCTTTCTTTCTATCTTTCCCTATATCTTTCTTTCTTTCTTTCGCTATATCTTTCTTTCTTTTGCTATATCTTTCTTTCTTTCTTTCACTATTTCTTTCTTTCTTTCTTTCGCTATATATTTCTTTCTTTCTTACGCTATATCTTTCTTTCTTTCTTTCGCTATATCTTTCTTTCTTTCTTTCTTTCACTGTATCTTTCTTTCTTTCTTTCGCTATATCTTTCTTTCTTTTGCTATATCTTTCTTTCTTTCTTTCTTTCACTATATCTTTCTTTCTTTCTTTCGCTATATATTTCTTTCTTTCTTACGCTATATCTTTCTTTCTTTCTTTCGCTATAACTTTCTTTCTTTCTTTTGCTATATCTTTCTTTCTTTCTTTCGCTGTATCTTTCTTTCTTTCTTTCGCTATATCTTTCTTTTTTTTTTTTTGCTATATCTTTCTTTCTTTCTTTCGCTATATCTTTCTTTCTTTCTTTCTTTCGTTATATCTTTCTTTTTTTATTTTGCTATAACTTTCTTTCTTTCTTGCGCTATATCTTTCTTTCTTTCTTCCACTATATCATTCTTTCTTTCGCTATATCTTTCTTTCTTTCTTTCGCTATATCTTTCTTTCTTTCTTTTGCTATATCTTTCTTTCTTTTGCTATATCTTTCTTTCTTTCTTTCCTTTTTTTCTTTCTTTCTTTCGCTATATCTTTCTTTCGCTATATCTTTCTTTCGCTATATCTTTCTTTCGCTATATCTTTCCTTCTTTCTTTTTTTCTTTCTTTCGCTATATCTTTCTTTCTTTCTTTCGCTATATCTTTCTTTCTTTCTTTTGCTATATCTTTCTTTCTTTTGCTATATCTTTCTTTATTTCTTTCTTTCTTTCGCTATATCTTTCTTTCTTTCTTACGCTATATCTTTCTTTCTTTCTTTCGCTATATCTTTCTTTCTGTTGCTATATCTTTCTCTCTTTCTTTCTTTCACTATATCTTTCTTTCTTTCTTTCGCTATATCTTTCTTTCTTTCGCTATATCTTTCGCTATATCTTTCTTTCTTTCTTTCTTTCTTTTTTTCTTTCTTTCTTTCTTTCTTTCTTTCTTTCTTTCTTTCCTTCTTTCGCTATATCTTTCTTTCTTTCGCTATATCTTTCTTTCTTTCTTTCCTTTTTTTCTTTCTTTCTTTCGCTATATCTTTCTTTCGCTATATCTTTCTTTCGCTATATCTTTCCTTCTCTCTTTTTTCCTTTCTTTCGCTATATCTTTCTTTCTTTCTTTCGCTATATCTTTCTTTCTTTTGCTATATCTTTCTTTATTTCTTTCTTTCTTTCGCTATATCTTTCTTTCTTTCTTACGCTATATCTTTCTTTCTTTCTTTCGCTATATCTTTCTTTCTTTTGCTATATCTTTCTCTCTTTCTTTCTTTCACTATATCTTTCTTTCTTTCTTTCGCTATATCTTTCTTTCTTTCGCTATATCTTTCTTTCTTTCTTTCGCTATATCTTTCTTTCTTTCTTTCTTTCTTTCTTTCTTTCTTTCCTTCTTTCGCTATATCTTTTTTTCTTTCTTTCTTTCGCTATATCTTTCTTTCTTTCTTTCTTTCGCTATATCTTTCTTTCTTTCTTTCGCTATATCTTTCTTTCTTTCGTTCTTTCTTTGGCTATATCTTTCTTTCTTTCTTTTGCTATATCTTTCTTTCTTTCGCTATATCTTTCTTTCTCTCTTCCGCTATATATTTCTTTCTTTCTTTCTTTCGCTATATATTTCTTTCATTTGCTATATCTTTCTCTCTTTCTTTCTTTCACTATATCTTTCTTTCTTTCTTTCGCTATATCTTTCTTTCTTTCGCTATATCTTTCTTTCTTTCTTTCGCTATATCTTTCTTTCTTTCGTTCTTTCTTTCGCTATATCTTTCTTTCTTTCTTTTGCTATATCTTTCTTTCTTTCTTTCGCTATATCTTTCTTTCTTTCTTTTGCTATATCTTTCTTTCTTTCTTTCGCTGTATCTTTCTTTCTTTTGTTATATCTTTCTTTCTTTCTTTCTTTCACTATATCTTTCTTTCTTTCTTTCGCTATATATTTCTTTCTTTAGCTATATCTTTCTTTCTTTCTTTCGCTATTTCTTTCTTTCTTTCTTTTGCTATATCTTTCTTTCTTTCGCTATATCTTTCTTTCTTTCTTTCTTTCTTCCGCTTGATCTTTCTTTCTTTCTTTCGCTATATCTTTTTTTCTTTCTTCCGCTTGATCTTTCTTTCTTTCTTTCGCTACATCTTTCTTTCTTTCTTTTGCTATATCTTTCTTTCTTTCGCTATATCTTTCTTTCTTTCCTTTTTTGTCTTTCTTTCTTTCGCTATATCTTTCTTTCTTTTTTCTTTCGCTATATCTTCTTTCGCTATATATCTTTCTTTCTTTCTTTTGCTATATCTTTCTTTCTTTCGCTATATCTTTCTTGCTTTCCTTTTTTGTCTTTCTTTCTTTCGCTATATCTTTCTTTCTTTCTTTCTTTCTTTCGCTATATCTTCTTTTGCTATATATCTTTCTTTGGCTATATCTTTCTTTCGCTATATCTTTCTTTCTTTCTTTTTTTCTTTCTTTCGCTATTTCTTTCTTTCTTTCTTTCTTTCTTTCTTTCGCTATTTCTTTCTTTATTTCTTTCTTTCGCTATTTCTTTCTTTCTTTATTCCGCTATATCTTTCTTTCTTTCGCTATATCTTTCTTTCTTTCTTACGCTATTTCTTTCTTTCTTTCTTTTGCTATATCATTCTTTCTTTCTTTTGCCCTACTTTATTTCTTTCTTTCGCTATATCTTTCATTCTTTTGCTATATCTTTCTTTCTTTCGCTATATCTTTCTTTCTTTCTTTCTTTCGCTATATCTTTCTTTCTTTATTACGCTCTATCTTTCTTTCTTTCGCTATATCTTTCATTCTTTTGCTATATCTTTCTTTCTTTTGCTATATCTTTCTTTCTTTCTTTCTTTCGCTATATCTTTCTTTCTTTATTACGCTCTATCTTTCTTTCTTTCGCTATATCTTTCTTTCTTTCTTTTGCTATATCTTTCTTTCTTTCTTTCTTTTGCTATATCTTTCTTTCTTTCTTCTGCTTGATCTTCTTTTTCTTTCTTTCGCTATATCTTTCTTTTTTTCTTCCGCTTTTTCTTTCTTTCTTTCTTTCGCTATATCTTTCTTTCTTTCTTTTGCTATATCTTTCTTTCTTTCTTTATATCTTTCTTTCTTTCTTTCCATTTGTTTTTCTTTCTTTCTTTCTTTCTTTCGCTATATCTTTCTTTCGCTATATCTTCTTTTGCTATATCTTCTTTTGCTATATAACTTTCTTTCGCTATATCTTTCTTTCGCTATATCTTTCTTTCGCTATATCTTTCTTTCTTTCTTTCTTTCTTTCTTTCTTTCTTTTTTTCTTTCTTTCGCTATATCTTTCTTTCTTTCTTTCTTTCTTTCTTTTTTTCTTTCTTTCGCTATATCTTTCCTTCTTTCTTTCGCTATATCTTTCTTTCTTTCGCTATATCTTTCTTTCTTTCTTTCTCTCTTTCTTTCTTTCTTTCGCTATATCTTTCTTTCTTTCTTTCGCTATATCTTTCTTTCTTTCTTTCTTTCACTATATCTTTCTTTCTTTCACTATATCTTTCTTTCTTTCTTTCGCTATATCTTTCTGTCTTTATTTTGCTATATCTTTCTTTCTATCTTTCGCTATATCTTTCTTTCTTTCTTTCGCTATATCTTTCTTTCTTTTGCTATATCTTTCTTTCTTTCTTTCACTATTTCTTTCTTTCTTTCTTTCGCTATATATTTCTTTCTTTCTTACGCTATATCTTTCTTTCTTTCTTTCGCTATATCTTTCTTTCTTTCTTTTGCTATATCTTTCTTTCTTTCTTTCGCTGTATCTTTCTTTCTTTCTTTCGCTATATCTTTCTTTCTTTTGCTATATCTTTCTTTCTTTCTTTCTTTCACTATATCTTTCTTTCTTTCTTTCGCTATATATTTCTTTCTTTCTTACGCTATATCTTTCTTTCTTTCTTTCGCTATATCTTTCTTTCTTTCTTTTGCTATATCTTTCTTTCTTTCTTTCGCTGTATCTTTCTTTCTTTCTTTCGCTATATCTTTCTTTATTTCTTTTACTATATCTTTCTTTCTTTCTTTCGCTATATCTTTCTTTCTTTCTTTCTTTCGTTATATCTTTCTTTTTTTATTTTGCTATAACTTTCTTTCTTTCTTGCGCTATATCTTTCTTTCTTTCTTCCACTATATCATTCTTTCTTTCGCTATATCTTTCTTTCTTTCTTTCGCTATATCTTTTTTCTTTCTTTTGCTATATCTTTCTTTCTTTCTTTCGCTATATCTTTCTTTCTTTTGCTATATCTTTCTCTCTTTCTTTCTTTCACTATATCTTTCTTTCTTTCTTTCGCTATATCTTTCTTTCCTTCGCTATATCTTTCGTTATATCTTTCTTTCTTTCTTTCTTTCTTTCTTTCTTTCTTTCTTTCTTTCTTTCTTTCTTTCCTTCTTTCGCTATATCTTTCTTTCTTTCTTTCCTTTTTTCTTTCTTTCTTTCGCTATATCTTTCTTTCGCTATATCTTTCTTTCGCTATATCTTTCTTTCGCTATATCTTTCCTTCTTTCTTTTTTTCTTTCTTTCGCTATATCTTTCTTTCTTTCTTTCGCTATATCTTTCTTTCTTTCTTTTGCTATATCTTTCTTTCTTTTGCTATATCTTTCTTTATTTCCTACGCTATATCTTTCTTTCTTTCTTTCGCTATATCTTTCTTTCTTTTGCTATATCTTTCTCTCTTTCTTTCTTTCACTATATCTTTCTTTCTTTCTTTCGCTATATCTTTCTTTCTTTCGCTATATCTTTCTTTCTTTCTTTCTTTCACTATATCTTTCTTTCTTTCTTTCTTTCTTTCTTTCTTTCTTTCTTTCTTTCTTTCTTTCTTTCTTTCTTTCTTTCTTTCTTTCCTTCTTTCGCTATATCTTTTTTTCTTTCTTTCTTTCGCTATATCTTTCTTTCTTTCTTTTGCTATATCTTTCTTTCTTTCGCTATATCTTTCTTTCTCTCTTCCGCTATATATTTCTTTCTTTCTTTCTTTTGCTATATCTTTCTCTCTTTCTTTCTTTCACTATATCTTTCTCTCTTTCTTTCGCTATATCTTTCTTTCTTTCGCTATATCTTTATTTCTTTCTTTCGCTATATCTTTCTTTCTTTCTTTTTTTCTTTTTTTCTTTCTTTCTTTCGCTATATCTTTCTTTCTTTCTTTCTTTCGCTTTATCTTTCTTTCTTTCTTTCGCTATATCTTTCTTTTTTTCGTTCTTTCTTTCGCTATATCTTTCTTTCTTTCTTTTGCTATATCTTTCTTTCTTTCGTTCTTTCTTTCGCTATATCGTTCTTTCTTTCTTTTGCTATATCTTTCTTTCTTTCTTTCGCTATATCTTTCTTTCTTTCTTTTGCTTTATCTTTCTTTCTTTCTTTCGCTGTATCTTTCTTTCTTTCTTTCGCTATATCTTTCTTTCTTTTGTTATATCTTTCTTTCTTTCTTTCTTTCACTATATCTTTCTTTCTTTCTTTCGCTATATATTTCTTTCTTTCGCTATATCTTTCTTTCTTTCTTTCGCTATTTCTTTCTTTCTTTCTTTCGCTATTTCTTTCTTTCTTTCTTTTGCTATATCTTTCTTTCTTTCGCTATATCTTTCTTTCTTTCTTTCTTCCGCTTGATCTTTCTTTCTTTCTTTCGCTATATCTTTTTTTCTTTCTTCTGCTTGATCTTTCTTTCTTTCTTTCGCTACATCTTTCTTTCTTTCTTTTGCTATATCTTTCTTTCTTTCGCTATATCTTTCTTTCTTTCCTTTTTTGTCTTTCTTTCTTTCGCTATATCTTTCTTTCTTTCTTTCTTTCTTTCGCTATATATCTTTCTTTCTTTCTTTTGCTATATCTTTCTTTCTTTCGCTATATCTTTCTTTCTTTCGCTATTTCTTTCTTTCTTTCTTTCTTTCGCTATTTCTTTCTTTCTTTCTTTCGCTATATGTTTCTTTCTTTATTCCGCTATATCTTTCTTTCTTTCGCTATATCTTTCTTTCTTTCTTACGCTATATCTTTCTTTCTTTCTTTCGCTATATCATTCTTTCTTTCTTTTGCTATATCTTTATTTATTTCTTTCGCTATATCTTTCTTTCTTTCGCTATATCTTTCTTTCTTTCTTTCTTTCTTTCTTTCTTTCGCTATATCTTTCTTTCTTTCTTTCTTTCACTATATCTTTCTTTCTTTCACTATATCTTTCTTTCTTTCTTTCGCTATATCTTTCTGTCTTTATTTTGCTATATCTTTCTTTCTATCTTTCGCTATATCTTTCTTTCTTTCTTTCGCTATATCTTTCTTTCTTTTGCTATATCTTTCTTTCTTTCTTTCAATATTTCTTTCTTTCTTTCTTTCGCTATATATTTCTTTCTTTCTTACGCTATATCTTTCTTTCTTTCTTTCGCTATATCTTTCTTTCTTTCTTTTGCTATATCTTTCTTTCTTTCTTTCGCTGTATCTTTCTTTCTTTCTTTCGCTATATCTTTCTTTCTTTTGCTATATCTTTCTTTCTTTCTTTCTTTCACTATATCTTTCTTTCTTTCTTTCGCTATATATTTCTTTCTTTCTTACGCTATATCTTTCTTTCTTTCTTTCGCTATATCTTTCTTTCTTTCTTTTGCTATATCTTTCTTTCTTTCTTTCGCTGTATCTTTCTTTCTTTCTTTCGCTATATCTTTCTTTATTTCTTTTGCTATATCTTTCTTTCTTTCTTTCGCTATATCTTTCTTTCTTTCTTTCTTTCGTTATATCTTTCTTTTTTTATTTTGCTATAACTTTCTTTCTTTCTTGCGCTATATCTTTCTTTCTTTCTTCCACTATATCATTCTTTCTTTCGCTATATATTTCTTTCTTTCTTTCGCTATATCTTTCTTTCTTTCTTTTGCTATATCTTTCTTTCTTTCTTTCGCTATATCTTTCTTTCTTTTGCTATATCTTTCTCTCTTTCTTTCTTTCACTATATCTTTCTTTCTTTCTTTCGCTATATCTTTCTTTCCTTCGCTATATCTTTCGCTATATCTTTCTTTCTTTCTTTCTTTCTTTCTTTCTTTCTTTCTTTCTTTCTTTCTTTCTTTCTTTCTTTCTTTCCTTCTTTCGCTATATCTTTCTTTCTTTCGCTATATCTTTCTTTCTTTCTTTCCTTTTTTTCTTTCTTTCTTTCGCTATATCTTTCTTTCGCTATATCTTTCTTTCGCTATATCTTTCCTTCTTTCTTTTTTTCTTTCTTTCGCTATATCTTTCTTTCTTTCTTTCGCTATATCTTTCTTTTGCTATATCTTTCTTTCTTTTGCTATATCTTTCTTTATTTCCTACGCTATATCTTTCTTTCTTTCTTTCGCTATATCTTTCTTTCTTTTGCTATATCTTTCTCTCTTTCTTTCTTTCACTATATCTTTCTTTCTTTCTTTCGCTATATCTTTCTTTCTTTCGCTATATCTTTCTTTCTTTCTTTCTTTCACTATATCTTTCTTTCTTTCTTTCTTTCTTTCTTTCTTTCTTTCTTTCTTTCCTTCTTTCGCTATATCTTTTTTTCTTTCTTTCTTTCGCTATATCTTTCTTTCTTTCTTTCTTTCGCTATATCTTTCTTTCTTTCTTTCGCTATATCTTTCTTTCTTTCGTTCTTTCTTTCGCTATATCTTTCTTTCTTTCTTTTGCTATATCTTTCTTTCTTTCGCTATATCTTTCTTTCTCTCTTCCGCTATATATTTCTTTCTTTCTTTCTTTTGCTATATCTTTCTCTCTTTCTTTCTTTCACTATATCTTTCTTTCTTTCTTTCGCTATATCTTTGTTTCTTTCGCTATATCTTTCTTTCTTTCTTTTTTTCTTTCTTTCTTTCGCTATATCTTTCTTTCTTTCTTTCTTTCGCTATATCTTTCTTTCTTTCTTTCGCTATATCTTTCTTTTTTTCGTTCTTTCTTTCGCTATATCTTTCTTTCTTTCTTTCTTTCGCTATATCTTTCTTTCTTTCTTTCGCTATATCTTTCTTTCTTTCGTTCTTTCTTTCGCTATATCTTTCTTTCTTTCTTTTGCTATATCTTTCTTTCTTTCTTTCGCTGTATCTTTCTTTCTTTCTTTCGCTATATCTTTCTTTCTTTTGTTATATCTTTCTTTCTTTCTTTCTTTCACTATATCTTTCTTTCTTTCTTTCGCTATATATTTCTTTCTTTCGCTATATCTTTCTTTCTTTCTTTCGCTATTTCTTTCTTTCTTTCTTTTGCTATATCTTTCTTTCTTTCGCTATATCTTTCTTTCTTTCTTTCTTCCGCTTGATCTTTCTTTCTTTCTTTCGCTATATCTTTTTTTCTTTCTTCCGCTTGATCTTTCTTTCTTTCTTTCGCTACATCTTTCTTTCTTTCTTTTGCTATATCTTTCTTTCTTTCGCTATATCTTTCTTTCTTTCCCTCTTTCTTTCGCTATATATCTTTCTTTCTTTCTTTTGCTATATCTTTCTTTCTTTCGCTATATCTTTCTTTCTTTTGCTATTTCTTTCTTTCTTTCTTTCTTTCTTTCGCTATTTCTTTCTTTCTTTCTTTCTTTCGCTATATGTTTCTTTCTTTATTCCGCTATATCTTTCTTTCTTTCGCTATATCTTTCTTTCTTTCTTACGCTATATCTTTCTTTCTTTCTTTCGCTATATCATTCTTTCTTTCTTTTGCTATATCTTTATTTCTTTCTTTCGCTATATCTTTCATTCTTTTGCTATATCTTTCTTTCTTTCTTTCTTTCTTTCGCTATATCTTTCTTTCTTTATTACGCTCTATATATTTCTTTCTTTCTTTCTTTTGCTATATCTTTCTTTCTTTCTTCTGCTTGATCTTCTTTTTCTTTCTTTCGCTATATCTTTCTTTTTTTCTTCCGCTTGATCTTTCTTTCTTTCTTTCGCTATATCTTTCTTTCTTTCTTTTGCTATATCTTTCTTTCTTTCTTTATATCTTTCTTTCTTTCTTTCCACTTTTTTTTTCTTTCTTTCTTTCTTTCTTTCGCTATATCTTTCTTTCGCTATATCTTCTTTTGCTATATATCTTTCTTTCGCTATATCTTTCTTTCTTTCGCTATATCTTTCTTTCTTTCTTTCTTTCTTTCTTTCTTTCTTTCTTTCTTTCGCTATATCTTTCTTTCTTTCTTCCGCTATATCTTTCTTTCTTTCACTATATCTTTCTTTCTTTCTTTCGCTATATCTTTCTGCCTTTATTTTGCTATATCTTTCTTTCTATCTTTCGCTATATCTTTCTTTCTTTCTTTCGCTATATCTTTCTTTCTTTTTTTCTTTCTTTCGCTATATCTTTCTTTCTTTCTTTTGCTATATCTTTCTTTCTTTCGCTATATCTTTCTTTCTTTCTTTCTTTCTTTCTTTCTTTCTTTCTTTCTTTCTTTCTTTCTTTCTTTCGCTATATCTTTCTTTCTTTCTTCCGCTAT
Source organism: Echinarachnius parma (assembly GCA_037951105.1). Classification (NCBI taxonomy): domain Eukaryota; kingdom Metazoa; phylum Echinodermata; class Echinoidea; order Clypeasteroida; family Echinarachniidae; genus Echinarachnius; species Echinarachnius parma. The sequence continues at coordinate 30,220 of JBAMJV010003421.1, forward strand.
ATCTTTCTTTCTTTCGCTATATCTTTCTGCCTTTATTTTGCTATATCTTTCTTTCTATCTTTCGCTATATCTTTCTTTCTTTCTTTCGCTATATCTTTCTTTCTTTTGCTATATCTTTCTTTCTTTCTTTCACTATTTCTTTCTTTCTTACTTTCGCTATATATTTCTTTCTTTCTTACGCTATATCTTTCTTTCTTTCTTTCGCTGTATCTTTCTTTCTTTCTTTCGCTATATCTTTCTTTCTTTTGCTATATCTTTCTTTCTTTCTTTCTTTCACTATATCTTTCTTTCTTTCTTTCGCTATATATTTCTTTCTTTCTTACGCTATATCTTTCTTTCTTTCTTTTGCTATATCTTTCTTTCTTTCGCTATATCTTTCTTTCTCTCTTCCGCTATATATTTCTTTCTTTCTTTCTTTCGCTATATCTTTCTTTTTTTCTTACGCTATATCTTTCTTTCTTTCTTTCGCTATATCTTTCTTTCTTTCGCTACATCTTTCTTTCTTTCTTTCTTTCGCTATATCTTTCTATCTTTCTTTTGCTATATCTTTCTTTCTTTCTTTTGCTATATCTTTCTTTCTTTCTTTCGCCATATCTTTCTTTCTTTCGCCATATCTTTCTTTCTTTCGCTATATCTTTCTTTTTTTCCCCGCTCCTTAGACCCAGACATTCTCCATTTTTAGACCCCCGTTTTGAAGTTGGCTGAGGTACTTCTCCGCTCCTTAGACACCCATTTTGAAGTTGGCTGAGGCACATCCCTGCTCCCTAGGCCCTTGTTTTGAAGTTGGCTGAGGCACATCCCCACTACTTAGACCGTCGTTTTGAAATTGGCTGAAGCACATCCTAGCTCATTAGACCCGAGCCCGTTTTGAAGTTGGCTGAAGTACTACCCCGTTCCTTTGACCCCCGTTTTGAAGTTGGCTGAAGCACATCCCCACTCCCTAGGCCCTTGTTTTGAAGTTGGCTGAGGCACATCCCCACTAATTAGACCGTCGTTTTGAAATATGCTGAGGCACATCCCCACTTCTTAGACCGTCGTTTTGAAATTGGCTGAAGCACATCCTATCTCATTAGACCCGGGCCCGTTTTGAAGTTGGCTGAAGTACTACCCCGCTCCTTAGACCCCCGTTTTGAAGTTGGCTGAAGCACATCCCCGCTCCCTAGGCCCTTGTTTTGAAGTTGGCTGAGGCACATCCCCACTAATTAGACCGTCGTTTTGAAATGTGCTGAGGCACATCCTAGCTCATTAGACCCCCATTATGAAGTTGGCTGAGGCGCACCCCCGCCAAAAGATACTTCGAATACCCCCCCCCCCCCCCCCCGGGAAATATCCCCTATATCTTACCATATCTCCCTAGCCCCGATCCAGCTTTCGTGTCAATGGTTTTAACATATTTAGGTAACAGTTATTGTTAGTTCTAAAACAGATACGAAAAATATCATCCTTCTTTGAACCTAACAAACACGTTGAAACAAACGAACACGAGTTATCATACGGTATTATGCAAATCCCTCTAGGGCGGTGATAATATACATCACACAATTAAGCGTCGGTATAAAGATGAGTTTAGTTGAATTTGTGTCTGATATGTTACCAGTTACCTACTATAGATCTCTTAATGGTGATTAACTTCATAAGACTTTTCAAACAATTATATTTGAGTTTTAAAACATGTAAGGATAATCTGGAAGATGAGTGCAAATTTTGTATTAAAAAAAACTCTGTTTACCTGCAAAAAAAGGAGAAAATTGTGTCAGATTTTATCCCTTAGTATCTGAATTAAAATACTTTGAAAAATCGACGTATCCAATTCGTTTGGGGACGATCTTAAAGGAATAGTTTAGTTCTGGTAAGACCGAACTTTAGTACCGATAGGATCCAGGTTGCTAGAGCAGTAAAAATAGTTCGCCACAACGCTAACCCAAAACCAATTTTACATCTTTATGCTCACGCTTTTCCGAAGCTTTATAATCATACGTATCATCTATCAGTTTTCTATTTTGTTTGAATTGTTATATGCTACCACTATGATGCAAACAATATGTTAATTTAAAAATGAGAATGATTTATTTACGTTGATGTTTAAATGACCTCTACATTGGGTAACGACAATACATGTCCAGGCTCCACGAGCCAATTCAGTACTGGAGGGGGTATCCAATCCACCCCCCCCCCCCCTTCACCCCGCCATCGATTAACGCCCATGGTCTATTGGCTGCTAACTATAGCCGTATTATACACCCATGTTATAGAGAGACTTTTGTGTCGTCCGTATAAAAGAGAGATACAAGAGAACACCTTTTATTCATCTATCAATCGATATTTCCTTAACGACACTCAAGAGGGCGATTAAACTATAAGAGGCCTATGTAAACGTACTCGTCTTAACATTTATACAAAATTATTTACATCTTTGACACGTTACAATTTAATCTGAACTTGTAGTTGTAAACCCTCAATCAAACATTCCACGGTAATTTTTTTTAATTACTACTGCTTTGGTGGAAAATTTGTCTTGAATACAAAAACAAATTTAAAAGAGATCATATTGACTTCCTTCATGTCAGAAACGGACATCAAATATTATGTGGAGGAAAAATCAATAAAGGCCTGGGTGCAAGGATAACAGTGAAGGCAGCTTGTCTAAATCTAAAGCATCATCCGCGATCATGTTAGAGATTATTGTCCGCAAATTATCGCTCGTCAACAAAATTATTACATGCAGTGTGAACTAAATGCCGGAATTGCAAGTAATTGTGAACATCTGAAAAGGTACGTTTCATTGACATGTATACGCTTATATATATTGAAGGGCAATGAAACCCGGACTTATTGTTGTTTGCAATATAAGACACTAAATAGGATAAATAGTATCTGAAATAGTCTGAGCATAATCGGTCAAGAAATAAGAAACTTTGGCTCTTTGGAAATAGACATTTTTTTCTATGACTTCCTCAAAATAGCAACACATTCTGGCAAAATTGTGGACAACTCCCGATACGTTTTCTACATACAATTTTATCACTTTTTCTAAAAATGTATGTTTTATTGAGTTCAACATAATGTTTTGTACAATACAAAATAAACGACATATCATGAGTTTGGGGAATGGAACAGTTTGACTATGAAGATATTTGTTTTTAATGAAAATGTGTGTACGAAACGTATGGAGAGTTGTCCACAAACCTTTCAGAGTGCTTTTCAGAGTTGTATGGTACGAAGGAGTTAAATTCTTAGTATGTAGTATTTATAATAATAATAATAATAATACAATTCTTATATAGCGCATAATGATATAATAACATATTCTCTATGCCTTTTACAGATAGTGATATATTGTAATAGCTAATAAACTAATCATGTACTTTGAAATTACAAGAATTACATTACACTACATTACATTACCAATGAACGGAAACATGATATGTCCACAAAGTAATGTGTGAAATCTTCATGGTAAATAAATGTCATTTTACTGAGTAATGAGCAAAAATGCTAAGTGACCCCATAACAAAAACTGTTTTCATATATAGTTTAAATTCTGCCATGGAGAATTTCCAATCCGAATACTACAATCATAACTATCTTTAAAACGAAAAAGAAATTAAAAGAAAACCGAAACGGGTTCTACGATTCTACTGGTCAAACAATTATTACAAAGTATGTGAGGACCGTTTGGTGAATGTGTACAATGTAACTAAATGATATAGATCCCTTGAAAGAAAACTTGTATGTGGCCATTTGGTGGAGGTAACCTCCTGGTGAATGTTGACAATGTTACTAGATTCATGTAACGTAAACTGTGTATGTGACCAATTGCGCGATTTGTAATTGGAGCTCCATAATCGCCTTCGAAAATTCAACCAAAACAAACTGTCTCAAATTGTATGTTAGTACCTTTTTACATAACACAACCATGTTTAAATTAGCAACCTTTAACGCAAGAGGGCGCCCTTCAGACATCTGAAACAGAGCCGTTTACAGACAGAACTGAGTTTATGGGCGCCATGTTGTCACGCAACTGCGTACGCACATGATTGGTAATCAATGCCTTTATATACATGTTTAGGGCATTAAAAAAAAACACACATACAGTCACACACACACACATTGTTGTTTTAAGTACATACATACTCCCAAACCCACACGCTAACGCGCACACAAACAAACAAACTAAACACACACACACATCGCACGCAAACACAGCAAATGACACTCAGACACACGCATAACCATGAATACTATTTTCTATTTTGTTTATGTATAGGAACCCCCCTTTTGTACCGTTGAGGAAATGTTAAATAATGTTTATCGCTTTGATCAAATTGCAATGATGCGGTATGTTCCTCCTTTATTTTCTTCCTGTCCACTCCCCATCCTTCATTGACAGATGTCTATATTTTGTCCCAACTCCTTCTTGATTTGTTCACTTTAATTCGAGGAACTTTCCCGCATCTATTTAACTCTGTACATTTGACATGAGAATCTGTACATGATATGTGATATTTCTAGAGATATATAGCAGAATGTCTGTGTGTGTTTTTTTTTATTTGTTTTTTTTTAAATGGTGTTTTTAAATAACGTAAACTTGTTAATGTCCACTTATTGATGTCTCATGTGTGTTTTATATTCTGTATATTTGTTTATTTAATGTATATTTAGCCAGGTAAATTTATATTATTTCAATCTGTCAGCCAGTGAAGGCCAAATTTCTATGTTTTCTAAATATGGACAATAAAATATATATCTATTTATTTAACCACATAACAGAAGCACACACAAATACACACACGCTCACACACGCTCGTCCTTGAAACCCCCTTAGTTATTTTGTTGAAAAGATTCTTCGGTATATGTTTTTAAATGTGAAGGCTAAATAGTTACTTCAATTGTCGAATAACAGAGGGGCCCAGTATTTGTTCTTCATAGATATATTTATTCATAGTTTAGCAGTTTCCTAACGGATATGGATCGAATAATAAACGCTGATTTGTTTCGAAATGTTAGAGGCCGTGCAGCTCATTAGTTCAGTTTTTCCTCTACCTCACAAATGTATTTGTTTTTAAATGCCCTCTAAACCAGAATTGTACTACACCTTTACGTTTCCCATTCCATGCAATGCACTTATCACGCAACATAATTACTACATGCATGCAAAGATAATACTTAAATATAAAGTTAGACCAACATTAAAGCAATTCACGACGTGCCAGTCATAAGATGTATATGTACGTAGTACTAATACAGTAGCAGATATGCAAGATGATGTTCTTTTTATGTAGTATCTGTAATCATTCATTCAAGGAAAAAGGGATTTGTTTTCTTTTACCTCCGATTGGTATAATATGTATAGCTTAACATGCCATTTGTAATAGGCCTACTAGTAATTTGAAAGGCTCTCGATGGTTAAACAATCTATATGATATACTTTTCTCTTTCTCTAGGTGCATAATTTCGTGCTAACATCAAACTACGAAGACGGATGGATTCATCTTCAACGAGAACCTCGGCATAACATCCTCACCCTGTTACTACGTCAAGGATATAGAAATGTGCACTACGTATGAGGTATTCAAGAGCGTCTATCAGCCAGAAGTGGACCGTGTTTCACAAAAGTCCATCCCTAGTTTGGACCTAGCAGACTGGGAAAGCGTGCGCAACTCCATTAGCAGAAATGGTACTGGCACTGAATATCACAGCGCACCATCACCCTGGCCTGATGACGTCAACGAAGCAGATAACAAGATCTATCATGCCAAAGACGACTGTGAAATTGTTAATGGCGGTCACATATGTCACTGCGTATTGCATCGGGGAGATGACATGTCGGAATATTCCACGAACTCTCCCTTACAAAAGATCCAACGTGAGAACGATGCCATTCTGCTCTCCGATTTCAGGTCATGTACTACAGCATGTTTAACCAGACGAGCGCAGTCAGCCTACACGTGGAGGCAGAGCAAAGCCCACGACAACCAGCTAGAACAGATCAGACGCGCTATAGCTCGTAGTGCCGTGGCACGGGGCATTAGCTTCGAGATACCCGCAAGCCAGACAAAGATTTCAGTCCAAGCCACATTCAAACCAGAGATGTACGGACTCTTCACGAAGAAGTTCCGCTCGGAGGACGATCGATGGCGGCAGCGGCGCGGGGGCGTGTCCCCTCGCTACCTGAGCAAAACACCACCGACAAAAACGCAGCCTCCTCCATTAAGATTCGTGCCTGATATCGCCCCTAAGTCACAGGATCCATTGAAGCTGCTGAGAGATTCTCACAAAAGTCATCCGACTTTCTTCTCCACAGACCTTCATAGTGGGAACGTAATCCTACCTTCCGCTGGCATGCCTAGCGTTCGGCTGCGTAGACTGTCGACTCGATCTACCTCCTCACAAGACCAGGAACTTCAGGAAAGTGTGGTTTCACTCTGGGGAAACAGCACCACGCATAGGGCCAAGAACTTATTCAAGAAAAGTATTGCGAAGTGGAGAGACAAGGGTATTGATCCACGCGAGAATACAGACAATAAGACACCTCATCTTAGTGATCGCAAAAAGTCTGATGTCTTGGCATGGCTAGATATCAGCAAACTGACGAGTAAAGCATCGTAGGCCAATAGCCCATGCAAAATTACTAATATAAGTTTAATATACCCGAGATGCATTCATTTGTATTTAACATAATTTGGTTGTTTCTAAGCTGAAAGGTTCTGCCAATGATTTAGGCACTTAAAACACGAATAGATGATTTTGAGATAACTGTTTGCATGTTCATATAACGTAAAATGTTACACTCCTCCGGTAAGTATGTTACACATCTTTACACCATGTTCGTTCCAATCATCGTACATGGCTGGTAACGATGCGGACACCTTTAATTGGTTTGGGTTTCATCCCAAGGTCTATTTAGAGTAGTTTTGGCTCCTCGCATACCGTAGAACACCATCGTCAAGCACCCCCCAAGCACCTATACGCATCTTGCTTTTAAAGACGTTTCCATGAGATTCACCTCCATTATTATCCTCATGAATATTCCTCACCATTATTTGCATTCTTGATTAAAGTTTCCCGTTTGGACAGAGAGCGGGCGCTCTTTAAAAGCAAGATGCATATTGGTGCTTGGGGGTGCTTGACGATGGTGTTCTACGGTATATCTTTAGCATAATTGTAATTGATTTAGTTATGTTAGTGTTGGCTTATATAGATACCATAGCTTAGTACTGTACAGGGGCATTTTAGATTTAGTTTTGCCAGCTTGAAGTAAAAATATACAAGTTATTTTATTTGCTGCAATAAATTATAGTATCATTCATTTTGTCATTGCTGTTATCAACTACTCCAAATGTTACGCACTCATAGTAGTTGATGCTTTCAGGTCGCATTCTAATCGTTTGCGCTTGTCTAGTATCCTTTATATATGTAATATGTCATGTATACTTGTTGGAAGCTATTCATTATGTTCATTTGTTCTCGCTGGATGTATTCTCATTTCAACATTTGTGTCTTGCGATAACATATTGTTCGTTATAGTTTGTGTATGATTTTCAATTCAAGTCCATTCAAATAATTTTCTAACGGAAATGTTAGACAGGTATGAATAGGAAAGGGGAGATATTGTGTTCGACCAGTAAGCACGGATAGGTACAAAAAAAATCGGTACCACGTGATAGAACAGGAAGAAATATCATATATTTCCACAGCCTACATAACAAAATAAATGGAACGCAAAATGTAAGACAATACCATTATTCAACCCCCCCCCCCCCCCCTCCCCCCCTTATTCATTATCCGTATTTTCTGAATAATCATGCTAAATAACGTCGTAAGAAAATTGCAGAAGGGTTATAAATACAAAGAAGCTCGTTTAGTTCCTACGCCTTCTATATTACCGATGATGTCATGATTTAAATTGGTATAGTTGCAGTCCAACCGTGACGAAATTAGGAAACCTACCAGTTTATTAACAAAACCGACATTAATAACCACACTGGCAGCACAATAACTACAACGTCTTACATCAACGTGTATATGTTCTGATTGTACAATTATTCGCTGTTTAATTATAACACCTTCCGTGTATGGCTTCCTATAAGATGTGTATTGCCCTCATTACAGTTAACGGTTAAATGGCTGCTGGATTGTTCCCCGACCTTCTCATTTCTATTACACGAGTGTTATGCCCGGCGCAGACAGAGCCGACTCGACTGGTTGTCATTCCGATCGGCTCAGTTTTCAGTGCCTCGCGACACACATTTTGCCAGTCGAGAGACAGTCGGATGCCAGTTGGGGCCGATTTAACACGATAAATCTGCTCCGACCGACCGGGCCCAACTCTAGCCTGTTTAAAACCAGTCGGATCGGATCGAGTCGGCTCTGTCTGCGCCGGGCTTTACACGAGTGCCCAAAGATAACATCAAACACACTGACAGCAAGGTGACAACAGGGTTCGATTAAGAACATGCTGACTCACTGGATTATAGTCTTCGAAAATACCACTTTTTTATTGGAATAACTTAATTTCTGTATATTTCAGCCGTTTTGCCGAGTTTATTTCATTAAAACACGCTGATTTGTGTAGAAATGTGTTGTGCTCTTACAATTCCCGCTCTCTGTTTGAATTCCTTTATCTCTCAAAACAATTTTAAAGGGTCCTCTAAACAAAACCTTTACTATCCATGTTTACAAGCGTTTAAAATACACAATTGTGATATATACATGTAAGAAATGTGATCCATTAACTTTATACGCTTTTTTAAAAATATATATTAGAGCATTAAATCATGCACTGGTATAATCTTTTGAATGATGTGTGAACGTTTCAACAACAAAACAAACACCATTGACTTTGTATGAAAAGGGGGGATTTAATCTCCTACTCCCCATTGATTTAGGCGACAATCGAAAAGCGTTGCGGAATGCTTTCCAATTAAATCGTTAATATATTCAATTATTAGGGATATTTGAAAAATCAAAACCCATTTAATTCTCCTTGGCCCATATTCATAAAACGCCGCTAGGGTTAGCTGGTTTAGCCTCAGGTACCCACTAAGTTAACCCTAGTAAGCAAGTAACAGATCATGCTTAGTTCGTAGCCACATATTCCCAAATAGACTTAGCATGCAACTAAGCTAGCGAATATGGTCCCTGCTTCCATAATCAGGTACATAACAAGGTACAAGGGAAGTCTGAAAGCTCCAAGTGATTTTGATTGATGTTAACACATTCAAAGGATCACTTAAGATTTGCAGAAGATATTCAACAACTTAGAGTGACATAATTTTGTTATGTTCTCCTAAATTTTACATTAACTACACCTACGCAATATATTTAATTAATTTATTATTTTGTCCAATGACCCATTGATACGTTGACAACGATTTCACAGTGTCGAGAGGCAATCACTGGTCCCACACTGGACATACATATCGGAGCTAGACATTCGATTACCTAAAGCTGGGTTCCCACTGCCGATCAGATCAACTCGATCAAGCCCGATCAGGCTATTTTGGCGTATTTTTGCCTGTTCGGGCTTGCTCGGCAAGGGCGATCGGGGTCGATCTACCTTGATCGGCATGGTCCCGCTCCCTACACGAATATTTTTGACATTCAAAAATATTCGTGTAGGGGTCGAGAAGGCAAGCGATCGAACAGCGATCGTGTATTGATCGAGTGGAGGTCTAGCTGGTCGGGAAACGATCGTATAGAGATCTAGTTTGGTCTGGATGGATTTTTTCCACCGATCATCTCGATCTATACTCGACTACGACACGATTGGTTCCCGATCAACTCGATCATGGTTCGATCTGTTTTTATTAACAACTCGACCGCTACACGAGCGCTACGCGACTTCCTTAAACCGCTACTCTCATTTTTTGACTGCTACTCGAGCGCACTCGATCACATCCCGATCACGAAGAGCTAAATGTAGAGTGTGCACTACTGCTGACATTGAGTGAGATGATGATGATGATGATGATGATGATGACGATGATGATAATGATGATGATGATGAATTTGTGATCAAATGAAACATTTTGTAAAATATTCTTTTAAACGTCATAAATTAGAATCTAAAACATTTCAATCGTAATGTTGTTTAAACGTTATTGAAATATTGTAGCTAAATCTGTTAGTATGTCATTATAACATCAAGTTCATGTATTAAGGACATTTTAAAGAGACTTTTATAAAATGTTTCGCTCTATTATTTAAAAACATTAATTTATTGACATTAGTAGTAAATGTTTTTATTTCAGAAATAAATCAACATTTAAAAAATGTTTCTCACCTTACTTTTTCTAGAAATTGTCTTTTAAATATTGATGCAGAATATCATGCGAGTATTAGCATTATGAATCATGACCTTTTCTATTTTAGTATAAAGAGATTTTTTAAATGTTAAAGGGGTAGTTTAGTTTTGGTAAGGCTGAACTTTAATAGCCAAAACCTCACACAGTAACATTATAAACTAATAGTTATAACTCCACCATGCTCGAAAGGTCTACAAAATTACAAGCGACTAGATAAAAAGCCTGTTATCATTCAAAAAGAGCAATTAAAACACAAGAGGGTGCTTTTTAAAAAGGCATTGGTTTCAACCATTTTTCATACAAAATTATGTATGTGATGTTGTATTGATATAATTATTAAATAGCGAGATCATCAACAACTTAAAAAAAAAAAACGCTTTTGACATTTAAAAAAAAAGTGCAAGCATTTTTTTTCTACATAATTATCATCTAATTATTTGGGCCCCAAATAATTATAAGATCAGATATATATATTGATATTTTAGCCGTTTCTGGGTCGATTTTGACCAAATAAATCTCATTCTGCCATTATAATTGCATGTTCTCTCAAATTCGACACTCAGTTTTTCATTACCTCACAAAACATTTTTTATGTGCAGCGCCATCTCTACAAAAACTAAACTACCCCTTTACATTTGTGATAAAATGAAACATTTTGTAAAATCATCGTTTAAACGTCATAAATTTGAATCTAAAACATGATCGTAATGTTGTTTAAACGTTATTGGAATATTTTAGCATAATCTTTGATTATGTCAATATAACATCAAGTTTCTGCTTTAAAGCCCAAGTCCAGTTTCGGGAAAGTAGCCGAATACATCTATATTGATAATTATTGTTGAATATGTATTGAAATAGGGCTTTTGTGGTAAAAATCTGAACCTAAGCATCGTTAAATACAGAAATATCGGAAGAAATCAGTATTTCGTAATACACGTAGTGTACATGGCGTATGGGCGATATATATCTATGCCTACATTGCTATATTATGCCTGGATAATCCTATATTAGTATAATTATATTCTTTCACATTATTGGTAATAAGAGCTTTCATTTCATTTTTTGAGAGGGGGAGGGGGGGGCGTTTCCAAAACTGGTCTTTACCTTTAAGGACATTTTGAATATACGTTTATAAAATGTCCCGCTCTTGCATTTTAAAAACATCAAGGTATGACATTAGTAGTAAATGTTTTATCTAAGAAAAAAAAAATCAACATTTAAAAAATGTTTGTCATACTTACATTTTCTAGAAAATGTCTTTTAAACATTAATGCAGGATGTCATGCGATTATTACCCAGCATGATTCATAACATTTTCTTTTTCAGTATACATAATTATTGTTTATGTTTTATTTGTGATAAAATGAAACATTTTGTAAACTCATCTTTAAAACGCCATCAAATGTGAATCTAAAACATTTTAATCGTAATGTTGTAGAAACGTTTTTGGAATATTGTAGCAAAAACTTAAATTATGTTATTATAACATCAAGTTTATGTGTTAAGGACATTTAAAAATACTTTTTAAGAATGTTTCGCTCTTGCATTTTAAAAACATTTAGTTATAGACATTAGAAGTAAATGTTTTTTTAAGGAAAGAAAATACCATTTAAAAATGTTTGTGATATTTACATTTCATTGAACATGTTGTTTAACAATGAATAAAATACAAATCGAAAAAATTTCAGTCCTTATGTTGTTGAAACATTTTTTTAATATTGTAAACAAATCTTAGATTTTGTTATCAAAACATCAGGTTGATGTTTTCAAGACATCTTAATTATATACTATTATAATATTTTGTTTTTGCATTGATTACACATTTTATTATCAACATTAGAAGTTAATGTTTTTTCTTAAAGGAAAAATCAACATTTAACAAATGTTTGTCATATTTTGTTTCCTGGAAAATGTTGTCTTAACATTTAAAATAGAGTGGCATTTGTTTTTTATAAATCATTCCTCACAACATTATTTATCTGAAAATATTATTTCTGTTTTAATATATTGTAAATATGTTTCAAAAATAAAATTTTATTTAATGTTGTATTATTATTATTAAAACATTCACTAAAAAAATATAATGTTACTTAAATAGTTTTATACTGTTTGTTAGAAAACATTTGAAGTTAACAACTTTGGGACCTTACGGAAATGTTTTTAAAATGTTTTGTGTATAGTATAGCTGGGTATAGTATCTTGAAGACATAGCACATCGCAGTTTATTTGTTTGCACAGATGTGCAAGGACTTGTTCCATGATAGCTCCGGCAGGGGCGGTCGTGATAGGGAACCCTCAGCGGGATGGCTCTGGGGTGCTGCTTTAAAGGGAAATTGTGTTAAGTTTGTCTTGGTCTTAATCGTAATATTATTATTAATCTTAGTCTAAGTCATTATTGATCCTTGATCTTCGATGATTCAAATAGTGATCAAAAGCGAATACTGTAATATCGGCTGTCGGTAATGACTTCTGCAAACACAACGAATTCACGACTCATCGTCGACTCCTGCCCGAGTCGAGTTCGTGTAGAGATCGTGTTGACGTCCAGTTGGTCTAGATGGTCTAGTACATATCGTATAGGGATCGTATATACATCGGAATGATCGAGTAGAGATCGAAGTTGTTGTCAAGTATACGTCGCGAAGAAGTCGTGAATGGTCGGATGTGGGTCGTAAACGATCGAATAGCGGTCGGGAAGAGATCGTGTCTAAGGACGATCAAGCATTTGGTCGAGATTGGTCGGGGTAAAAATGTGCCGATTGGGCGATCGAGCTTGATCGAGTTGATCGGATCGGCAGTGGGAACCCACCTTTAGTGGATTTAATTGTTTCCCACTGATCACAAGAGGGGCTCTGGGTCAACCCATTTAATCCCATATGCTCTTGCTTTAAGTTAAAGGTGAACCCGTAAAGTGTCAGATATTGCCCAAAATGACATTTTAGACTTCAATCCTGTACAACAATCATTGTAAGATATGTCCGAATGATGTGTGAAAGTTTCATTGAAAGAGAACAATGCTTTCCTGGTTAAAAAAGCGAAAATATGCGTTTCAGCTTTTACAACGATTTACTGTATGACGCTTATGAGGTTTATGACCGTTCATTATTAAACGCTCTTGAGCTGAATGATAGATATCGTCATACTAAAGGGGCATTTGAAAAAATCTAACCCTATTTTATTCTTATCTTACCATAAGCTAAACAACACGGTAGAAGAGAAACGACGAAGCTCCAAGTAATTTTCGTGGAGACACTTTACAGGCATCCCTTTAAGTCTCTCAATGTCGCATTAGCATTGTGTGTAACATACCGGTGGCATGTCCAAAGCTTGGTGATGAGCGGGTTAAGTACATCTACTTTAATATCAAACACTCTTCCCAATCTCCCAACTTCCCAATCTATTGAAGTCATTAGTTGTGTTTTCATTGCTGATCATGATCCTGTCTCTGTCTCGTTCTCTCCCTCTTTAAATAGACTGAGTCAATACCGATGCAATGATTGCCATACATCCACAGATCGCTAGCCAATAAAAGGTTCACGAATAAGCTCATGTCAATACTCATGTAATCCTACGAACGGATGATGCAGCTACTCGCTCGCATATTGGCGTACTACTTTAGCTAGATCGATCGGCATCAATTTATATTGAACATTATCAGCATATAATCATGTGATATCTGGTGCATAATTTAATTATGATATCTTCATTTATATCGTCTACTATTCACGGCAAAATCAAGTATTGTGAACGATTAACAGAAGGCAGCGGACCGTGTGGGGTATTGTGTTATTTGTTGGCGAACCGGGGCATGCATGTCGCGCATTATCATTGAGTGTATTTAGACCACCTCAGAGGAGGGGAAATATTTGGTGATCAAATGCAAACGAAGGAGAGAGGCATCGCAGGTATGGCTTACTTTGGAGCATCTTCATTATGATTTGTGGCAACGTTCATGCAGAAAGGCAGATTTCTTCATTATAATTTGTGGCACTGTTCACGGAGAAAGACAGAGTTGACTTGTATTGAAGATATTAGTTCTACGAATACAACTACGGCAGAAGCTTGGATAAATAATGCTATATTTCCTTCTCAAATCAGCTCCATTCAGAACGAAGGTAACGATGAATTTTCTTTTCTATTTGTGCATTCTCTAAGTGATATATATCATAGTCTACCTGGAATTATATATGTATAAAAGTGTGCATCTACAAATACATGCATACAGTCTACACCTCCCACTCTAAGTTTGTTTCTGTATTAAACATCAACATGTTATTCCTGACACGTTCGTGAGGATAATTGCTGACGTATATAAGATAATGATATTAATTCGATTTCAATTGACAGACTGATTTGATTATAATCAGTCATATTATCTGTGCATTGTCGAGGGGGCAAAGTGTGTTGGTTTAGCGCGACCTTCATACGTTTTGACTGGCAATCAATAATATTGTCTATATTCCGATTGTTCTACTCGGCATGCTGTGCATGCATTGCAGACTCTACACATAGCATAAAATACAACCTAACCTGAACAAAATATTACGGTCAAATAGCATATTAATTGTTAAAGGGGTAGTTTAGTTTTGGTAGAGAGGGCGCTGCACATCACAATTTTTTTGTGAGGTAATGAAAAACTGAGTGTCGAATTTGAGAGAACATGCAATTTTAATGACAGAATAAACTTTATTTGGTCAAAATCGACCCAGAAACGGCTGAAATATCAATAAATATATCTGATCTTATAATTATTTTGGGCCCAAATAATTAGATGATTTTTAGAAAAAAATAAAAAAAATGCTTGCACTTTTTCAAAAATGTTAAAAAGCGTTTTTTAGATAGTTGTTGATGATCTCGCTATTTAATCATTAGATCAATAAAACATCACATGCATAATTTTGTATGAAAAATGGTTGAAACCAATGCCTTTTTAAAAAGCGCCCTCTTGTGTTTTAATGGCTCTTTTTTAATGATAACAGGCTTTTTAATTAGTCGTTTGTAATTTTGTATACCTTTCGAGCATGGTGGAGTTATAACTATTAGTTTATAATGTTACTGAGCAGGTTTTGGCTACTAAAGTTCAGCCTTACCAAAACTAAACTACCCCTTTAAGCTTCCAAACTTGCACATTCATAAACTAGCATTCACATTTAAAATTTACAGAATAATGGATGTATACAAGCCTACTTCCTACTGTAATTTAAAAAGAATATGCTGAAATTACTTTTCATTGAAAATGCATGTGTAATCAAGAGATGAGCAGCGATCTACCTGCAGACTACCAGAGCCAAAATTAAATTGTTTTTACAATCATAATTATGTCGTTTAAATCATCTTAAGAGACAAGTTGAAGGAGTATTGCGATTCGATCATTTTGATATGATACACAACCAAATGTTATAAATGATATTATCCTTCACAAATCATTCGCGTCAAAATATGATGCAACATAAGTACAAAAGGCAAAGTGGCACTGCAATAACAATATCACTACTTTTTGTATTGTTAAAAAATTGTGTAAGTATGGGCTACCTGTCTGAATATTATCATATTTCATCAGCTGATCAAACTTTCAAAACTTCTCAAGATAAGAGTAACGATTAAAACATTCAGATCGTATTCTTTGTATTTTTATGTTGTTGTATGTTGCGTGTATCTAAATCTGTCCGTCCCAGGTGCATCATCTCGAGAATATTAATTGGTATAACATAATGTATAGCGCGTTGTCTGCTGCACCTCCCTGGTCTGAGGCGTTCTCAGAGGGGCTTTTCCATTGAACTTCGAGTAGCAAACATATCTGTGAGCGGGGTACCTCAGGCTGGATGAGAGGAAGTCAATAGTGGGACACAAAGGACCCCATGCTGTCTGATCTATCCCCTTTTAACTCAAGTACGGCTCTGCTCACTACTTGGGCATCTATTTACATCTAACTGTGTACCGTTATTCGGACGATCCACATGATCAATAGAAGGTGTAAGGGGTGAGGACAATAGAAACGTTTTAGGTGATAACCGGGTGAGTGGACGGGGCATGCCAGGGATCGATGGAAAACAATAGGACTCCCACACCAATATCATCCCCTTCTGAAACTCCTTCGGAGAGAGAGAGGGAAGAGGGACTGTGCGGCCCCACTCATACAATAGGACTCTCACACCAATATCATCCCCTCCTGAAAATCCTTGAGAGAGGGGGGTAAGGACTGTGCGGCCCCACTCATACGAATTATGAATGTAGACAAGTATAATGTTGCAGTAAATGTGGTTTGCACCGTAGCCCTGCGCTAGAATGTATTTGCATCGAGTAGCGTTTACAGCTCGTATCACAAGCTTTGCCAACTTCTACCACGTCTTGATTGCTAGTTTTATATTAAAGAGGTACGATCTACGAGTTGTGTACGAGTTGTGCCGAGCCAAGTCGAGATATTTGTTTTTGAGAGGTACGTTATATGAGTTGTGTGCCAGTTGAGTACGAGTTGTTCCAAGACTAAGTCGAGATTACGAACAAGCCATGACCCATCTCAGCATGGGCGTCAACAGGCGGGGGACGGGGGGACATGTCCCCCCCCCCCACACTTTTGAAAGTGGGGGGGGGGGGGGATATAGTGTCGTTTGTCCCCCCCCCCCCCACTTTTTCATCCTATATATGATTAATTAGCTTTAACTATAGCTGTAACTAGCTATAACTGTCTATGGCTGACTCATTGAAATCAATCTCGAATATCGAATCTCGAATGTCTGCACGATACATCTCACAACAATGGCGGTGGAACCGTTACTGCCCTTCCAAAGTATGCACCAGATTGCATTATTTTGAATGCAATTACGAAAACCCACCGCTCGCGGGATATCCTCCCCCCCCCCCCCCCCCCCCCCCCCCCCCTCGCGCGCATTGCGCCATCGGGTTTGGTCGCTCCGCTCCCTCGCATGATCACGCCCCCACCCGATATTCGGGCAAAAGACGCCAGCCCCCTTGGAAAAATATGCAGCTACGCCCATGACGAGGCGTGGGACATTTCTATATTCATATTCTTAACTCCTGCCTTTGACATTGAGGTTGACGAGGAGAATGACGTCGACAGTGACAATTAACATGCGATGAGTGAATGGAAATTGTTTTTTCGTTTTTTCGTGAAACATTTCAGATCGGTCGATCATGTGGTGACGGAGGTCAATTTATGACATGCATAAACAATTGCGTATCAATTAAAAATTAGCTCTTGGGTATGCACCAGATTGCACAATTTCAGGTCCAATAATGAAAAATCTCCCTACTGTGGGAGGGGGGACACCCCCCTCCCACACCCTCCCCCCTCAGTCGCTTCGCTCCCTCGCAATGTCCCCCCACTTTTTAGTAGCTGTTGACGCCCTTGCAGCTCAGTAGATTTATCACCCGTGTGATAGGGGTCTATAAGTGGTTTGATTTTGTTAACATGGTTAAGGCAACCCGGCGATCGATAGCAATGCCAGACCATCGGCCACTCGGAAGGGGGTATGGCGTAAACAAGTCGAGTAGGATCATTCTCCATACAGTGCGCATGTATCTTGATATTCAGGATATGCACACGAGTTGGAAATGAAATAGTTATATACAATGATTTCAATATTTATTCCATCGTACTGCACGTATCAGTATGACATAATTATGAGTCTGTATTATTACTATTTTAAAAGAGAAAAGTTATGCCGAAGATTTGATAGATTTAATGATTGGATTTTGTTTAACGATGTCATATGGACAACAAGCAAATTTTAATTCAAAAGAAAAACTGTATATAGAAACTTCCAACAAAAACAGGTATAATAAACAAACACAATAACCGGATTGTAAATTTATTAAACCGAAAATAAAAGTAATCCACACAGTCATAATTGGCCCCAGTTTTACTCGGGTGTTCAATGCAGCTTTCAAATTGTGTTAATTTATAGGAGCTCGCAATGATATTCATATGAGTGACATGTATGGATTTTACAATCGAATCAACGAGGTCATAATGGATGAAATGGAAACTTATTCTAGCGCAAAGAAAAATTTAAAATCCTTTTAATTCAATGACAAGTAAATTTGTTGAACTCAGATTATGCTGTTACACTACACTTTCTTTTGGTAGTTCGTTTTTCTTATTTATACTGACTACTTGGGGGTGGAAGGCTCTGGTAAGCATTAACCCTATTAAGGCCGGGGGGGGGCCATAATGGCCCCCCCCTCCGGAATTTTTTTTATTGCTCCAAAACGCTGCAAGATGACGCGCCGCTGCTTGGTGACTTTTTTCTTTCGGGTCTTGCGCACATTTTAAAACAAAAATTTCGAAAATCGGACCCTCCGTTACAAAGTCACGTGACCTTTTGTCTATGCATGTCAGCCCGAAAATCGCTAAATTTCGTGATTTGTGTACAAAACATATGGAAATATCAATTTTCATAAAATGAGGTGTATTATTAGATATTTGGTGTTGTTTACATTTTATATGTTGGTTTTGGGGTTCAAAACAGTTAAATTATAGTTAGAAATAAAATAAACAACAAAAACAATAAAATACATAAGTTAAAAAAACAAAGAAATACATAAGAAATTAATAAAACAATAGAAAACAAAAGGAAGAACCAGGCTCTTCCAATTTTTGTTGTTGTAGTATCATTCCAAATGCTCTAAAGAATATATGTAGAGAAAACCAGAGTTTAATTATGAAGAATATATGATTTATGGGTAAAAATATGAATTTCATGACTTATTTGCATAAATTACCATAAATATGCAAATTAATGAATTTTTCAAAATTTTTAAAAATTACCATTGTATTCTATACACTTCACTTATCACACGTGCAAATTTTTACGGCGATCGGCCGCTCCGCGGCCGAGATCTTAGGGGGGGGCCATAATGGCCCCCCCCCGGCCTGCTGAAGACCTCAAATAGCCCGGCCTTAATAGGGTTAAGTCGTTTCTTATTTGGTTAACGGGTTCAAAAACAGCATTCAGAGTTGATATTAATGTATCTTTTGACATGACCTGTAAATGGGGTTATTTACCAGTCATCTTTCAGATATCTTCATTACCATCGGCATTATGTTTAAACATTCTGAAGTAAAAAAACTGGGGGTAAAAAAAAATGATACACAAAATGCACACGGATCTTAAACATGTAACAGTTGATACAAATAGATTGTTGCTGAAATGGGGTTTCTCAGGTGATGCACCACAAATTATAATTATAATGTGAGATATTATTATTATACTTATTTACATGTAATGTCTTATGCGACTGAACTAATTTGTAGCTACTCTATAACCAGGGTGATAACAAAATAATAATTAAAAAAAATAAGTCTATTGGATGTCTGAAAGCGGTCTTGAATACGACACTCGATCTCTACAAACGTATCGAACATTACTGCGTTATTTTCTGATTCCTATCCATCAGTGCAAACAACTATGTAATAATATAAGCTATCTATCTTAACCCCGTCATGTTGCTGTCACACTACGACCACTTCGCATGCATTACTCGTGCCTACCAATTTGGCCGATTCAATAACCCACATCTAAGTGGTTGCGCGGGGTAACAGCTTATTACGATGATTACTGCTGACACAGAAATGAGCAAGCACTATGTTGCTATAGATACAGTATTCCATATCTGTTATTGAATTCTGCGTCAGTCCCATGGACACTGATGTATTTCATGTGTGATCCTACTTCTGTCTCCTATATATATATCCATGCATATTTCCCCCTGAGTAGTCGACTCACAACCTCATAATTGACATATAATTACTATCACATAAACTCGAACGGAATATTTCCATCAATTCATCACACAATTATTTGTATTAGTTACAAATAATGTTGTTGTTTTTTCTTCTTTTTGTCTACCTAGATGGAAAAAGCTCCCAATGATGATTAACAAGCGATATACTGGCTCACCAGTTGAGGCGACACTACAGGCTATACGCCCGAAGTATTGACTGATTGTATTTATTACGGACATTCTCTTACTTAGATGAGGAATGGACGACAATTGAACATTGTTTTAATTTTATATCGTTCATCGGTACAATGTATGGTGGGAATGCATCTCCCTCGGAGCAGACTTTGCGGAAGTCGGTGTCATTTTGCCTACCCGACGATGACGACGGCGAAGACAACGACGATGATGATGTTCAGGTTCCAGATCGCTTGTTAGTTCGCCATGTCAAACGATCAATTTCATCCGCACCTTCATTGCTACCGCAGAGCGTGGTTCGTGGTGCGACATCGCCGGCCCTGTCGATCCCGACCCCTCCTATTAGTAGGGAGCATACACATAGGAGACATTCTTTACAGACTCCCATACTCAAGCGGTCACTTTCAGTCCCTGTCGGACTAACACTCGCAAATGTCCTCACCAAGCAACGCAACGACGTCATGAAACAGAGTGATAATCATGCCATGTCAAGTAATGCGGTGATTAACTTCAGAGCCAGGCGCTACTCGAGTTCGTCGGTTGTCAAGCGGAGGATGATCCAGCGGTCGGAGAAGGAGTTCAACAGGGTCGCAGCCAAGGTTAGCGAGTTCTGTAGGCGTGTGGAACACCAGCCGTCTGGTCAACCCTCTGGCCATTCACTCAAAGAAGCACAGGCTGCGACAGATGATACACGTGATCACACGAGCACCGGACAGCCAACAATCACTCATCGTGGTCGGCGATATCGAGCGAGCTTTAGCTTGAGTTCAAGTTCAGCTGACAATCACAGTGACAAAGGTAACGAATGCGCCAAGCAGACCTTTCCTGATCAGCCACAGCGAGATATTAACGCGAACGAACCGTTACCATCCAAATACGACCATGAATCGGTTAGGCATGGTGCACAAGACTTTCAGACGGGTCGTAGCCAATGCTATCCTCAAGACCTCGAGGATGGTGAGGACGTTGAGCAAACGGAAATAAACGAACGTATCAGTAAGTGGCTAGACGGCGTGAACAACTCAGTCGTTCAGATGAGTTTGAATGACCACGAACACGATGACAAGGACGAGGCTTCAAAGGTAACGATTATGCCTCTGAAAATCAAAGACCGTGTCGGAATTCGATGATGTCTATTTATGTTCATCAGAACTTTTGTCGTTTTAAAACGTGAACCCCACTCGATCATGTGTGGTGCACGTCAATCAATTAAATAATCTCTTTTTTATCAAATAACCTAGGGTTAGACAATGTGTAAACAACCATCTTCGACAAGCACACTAGACCCATGTTCAACCATGTATCCATTGTTACACAAGGAATGCGTTATAGAAAACCTTTTTTTTTAAATAAAATCAGCGTTGTAAATGAATCTATCAACTCATCTATGTGGCGACTTTATCCAAATTACTATTTTTACCTATGATTATCAGCTTTTCAAAAGTAATGGCTGAGAGCGAAATGAAGACTGAACATGCTGAGTAATCTGTGAAATTATTGACGCTCAACATAAAATGACAAGTCGGTATCAATATAATCTGATATTACGTTAATTGTGAGTCTATGGTTTAAGTGTCTGAAGTTTTGGTTCAACTGATAAATATATAGTAATATTGACGCTCAAGAGTATTTACAATTTTTTGTAACAGACATTAATCATGGGTCCATGGTTTAATCTATAATGTTCTGCCGCTTGTTCAGAGGTGATAACACACTACAAATGAAACAAGAAATTACGTATGTCAATTTGTCCCTATATACTGCTGAATAGTCCGTGGGAAATGCCAAATGTATGTTTCTCAATACATAATAGTTTTGTATAAGAGAGTTCAATCAAAGTTTATTTGTTTTATTTATTTGACTTATACTGAATTGTATTTCCATTTGTGAAATGTATCGTTTTATGGAACTAAACAAGGGTTATTTTACCCTTCGAGTAAACTCGATTACGTACGGTTTTCTTAATGGGAACCACCACCCAAAAATGATATCTTATAAATGAAATGGAATACAATTTGAAAACCCATCACATTTA
>JBAMJV010003421.1:55000-61541 GCA_037951105.1 Echinarachnius parma
GCTGTGTGATAAAATATTGAATGTTGTGTATTGAGAATACAGTCTGCGTGCAATATAAACGGATGGGGAGCAAGGGCCGACTTTAATATGCTCCACGCAGTATAGAGGGTCCGGGGCACGAAGCCTTTGACAATGTCTTACTCTTTGCCTTCAATCAAGTGACACCTATATTAGACGAACGAAATGCCTGTTCTCAACCAGAATATACATTACCATTACAGCTCCGCCAATCCGACTTAATAATTATTTGTGTAGATGATATATCAATTTGCTCTACGTTCAGCGCTTGTGGACATAAATGCAAGATATATTATTTGATTTGCTGTGTCGGTATTGTATAGATATCTATGATAACTCCGTTTCTTTCACTTACCATGCTTACGTTTGCCCTACACACGTGCATTGCCCAACACATTTCGACATTTTAGTTCCCGCAGCTGAAATGAAGCTCGCAGTGGTAATTAATCATAACCTATTTTCGCGCGTAGCGCAATGCAAAACCAAAATCTTCAGTCTTTTTCAAAGAAAAGCTACTTTGAAGGTTGATTATTGATAATTATGTTTCCCCCCTTTTGGTATTGTATCAATCGTGTTTTCCTTAATTTTCGGAGTTATTACGGGGGGTCGAAACGATATGTTTGCCCCCGATAATTGTATTGGGGGCGACTACCCCCTGCCCTCCTCCATCCCCCGCCCCCCTCCCTATTTACAGGAAACCAATCCTAAATAGTTCTTTATAAACAATACAACATACATGGCAGAGTTTCAGCCACTTAAATTTGACAAGATCATTTCGATTCCTTTCTTTTTTTTAAACTAGCTTCGATTAACATAAAACTAAACGTTTGTATGACCGAGTTTGAACTTTGTTATGGACTTAATGGTTTATTGCTCAACGTGTGTGGGGGCGTTCGACAAAACACACAAAAGAACGATGTAATTCACCGTGCATGTGAACTGTTCGAGCTTTTGTTAGCAAGGATAGATATAATATTAGTTCGATTATAATGTCTGAAAGAGTCCAGACAGATGCACCATTCAGAACGCGTCCGTACAGTAATCCTGTGTTCCTTACCTCTCTTCCTACCCCTGAATTTCTTGCCCGTCCCCACCCCTGCGCTCCCTTCCCTTTCCCCGCCCCTGCGTTCCCTGCCCCTCCACACCCCTGCGCTCCCTTCCCCTTCCCCACCCCTGCGTTCCCTGCCCCTCCACATCCCTGCGCTCCCTTCCCCTTCCCCACCCCTGCGCTCCCTGCCCCTCCACACCCCTGCGCTCCCTTCCCCCTCCCCCACCCCTAGCCTTCGCTCCATTCCCTTTCCCCACCCCTGCGCTCCCTGCCCCTCCACACCCCTGCGCTCCCTTCCCCCTCCCCACCCCTAGCCTTCGCTCCCTTCCCCTTCCCCACCCCTGCGCTCCCTGCCCCTCCACACCCCTGCGCTCCCTTCCCCCTCCCCCACCCCTAGCCTTCGCTCCCTTCCCCTTCCCCACCCTTCCCACCCCTGCGTCTCCCTGCCCCTCCACACCCCTGCGCTGCCTTCCCCCGCCCCACCCATAGCCTTCGCTCCCTTCCCCTTCCCCACCCCTGCGTTCCTGCCCCTCCACACCCCTGCGCTCCCTGCCCCCTCCCCCACCCCTAGCCTTCGCTCCCTTCCCTTCCCCACCCCCTGCGCTCCCTGCCCCCCCACACCCCTGCGCTCCCTGCCCCCTCCCCCACCCTAGCCTTCGCTCCTTCCCCTTCCCACCCCTGCGCTCCCAGCCCCTCCACACCCCTGCGCTCCCTCCCCTCCCCCACCCTAGCCTTCGCTCCCTTCCCTTCCACACCCTGCGCTCCTTCCCTCTCCCCACCCGTAGCCTGCGCTCTCCGAGTGTCTGACGTGGCTATTCGTTGCCTTACGAGTCTCGCTTACGTATTATGGGGTGTTTACGGCGCCATTACGTGGCCCTGTCAGCACATCTTTACTGTGCATGGTGTGACGTTGACATTATTCAGATTCAAATGACGGTAAAATACAAGCATGTAGCCGTTATATGTGTACAAACATAAAATGAAATAACTGAAGGAAAGTACAGATAATGAAAGCAAAGTAAAGAATTAAACCATACATAACAACCATTAATATTTGATAAGATAATATTAATTAATCTTTTCGGACAAGGGGTTTATAATGTAAAGGCATTTAGGCTTGATAACGTTGTTGTGAACACCAGGGGCCCCGTTGCAGAAATGAGATCAAATCGATCGTAAGTTGCAATTAATCGTATGTCATATCACGGGTTCTAGATGCGCAAATCTGATTGGTTGAAACGCGTAAATTTTCTGATTTACGATCAATCGTAACTTACGATCGATCGTATCTCTTTCTGCAATAGAATGCTTAAAAAAAGCAAAAGTAGATTTTCTTTTAGATAGTGTTTTGGGCTTCCGATATAAGGGGGTATTGAAACAAAAGCGATTCGTATGAGTTATTTTAAAAGAAATACATGGAATTGGTAAATACTTTTGTTTGGAGTATAATGAATGCGAAGTGATGGAGAAAAGGGTTCAGTGCTTGACGAAAGGGTTCCTTCTAGCTGGAAATGCAGTGATTACCCTCGCAATCCCGAGGCATTTGGGGTTTGGCTACCTATTATAAGCCCCTATAGATTGGTGCAGTCTGATCTCGGTCAAGACTGAAGGATGTTAAAGAAAGGCAAAATTCAGTAGTGACGTGTTTTGTCTATTGTTTATTCTTATTTTTGTGTAGTGAAGGGGATGGGTGGCGGCTCATTCGGACGGTAGTTTATTATTATTCTTTTTTCGCACTTGGTGGTTCGATTCGATTTATTTGTTTTGTTCTTCTTTTTTCTTCTATGTATTGTTATTCTTGTGACTGTTTAACTTTTTTAATTTCTTTTCCAAGGGGTATGGCGGTAGTTCCTCTTTTTTCATATTTTTGTGGTAACAGTCAGAATTATGAGGGTTACTCTAAAGAAGTGTGTGTCCCCTTCTCATTACTCAGGTTATATTTAAATAGAAATGATGATAAAGTTTATATGTATTGATATTGATATATAATGACGGACTTTGATAATATATCGTTTAATTGTAATTTTGTATCCTTGAATGTTAAGGGAATAAGGGAAAGAACAACAAGGGGTGGTATTTTATCTTGGTTACGAGATAAACGAGTAGAAGTAGCTTTTTTGCAGGAGACTTACAGCACTAATGATGTTGAAGATGTATGGGGTTCTTTGTGGGATGGAACAATTTATTATAGCCATGGGACAAATCACAGTAGAGGGGTGGCGGTATTGATAGATTCTAAATTAGATATCCAGGTTCTTCAAGTGCGCAATGATAATGCAGGGAGATTTATTATTTTAGACTGTATTATTCAGGGATTAAGATTAATATTAATAAACGCGTATTTTCCAGTAAGAGGGAAATCAATGGAGCAGATTGAGTTTTTGAATAGTATTGATAACAGTTTGGATACAATAAATGGTAATGGTAACCCAATAATTATGGGAGGGGATTTTAATATGATTTATAATGTTGATTTAGATTATTTGGGAAGTAATAAAAAAGAGGTACAGTCGATATTTCTTAAACACTTTGATAATTATAAGGATAAATGGACTTTATTAGATATTTGGCGGGGGAAAATGGTTTAAAAAAACAATATACGTTTAAACAAATTAACCCCTTTGTCCAAAGTCGTTTAGATTATTTTTTTATTTCATATAGTTTAGAACAAATTGTCTTAAAATGTAATATAATACCATCAATTGCACCAGATCATTTTGCTGTTTAGTTACAATTTTATAATTTGCCTAATTTTTCAATTAAAGGTAAAGGTAGTTACTGGAAGTTCAATAATAGTTTATGTGGAGATGGGGAATTTATTAGACAGATGGAAGTGGAAATAGGGAGATTAAGAAATATATATGAAAAAGAAATTAAAGATGTAAGAGTGTATTGGGATTTTTTGAAAATGAAAATTAGCAATTTTATTAGGAAATTTTCTAAAGAAAAATCTAGAAAAAGGAAAGAAAAAGTTCAAAATCTTGAAAATGATATAAGTGTAATTGAAAAAGAATTGATAGAAAAGGTAGAAAAGGAAAAGGTTGATTTGTTGGAAAATAAAAGAATGGAGTTAAAAAAATGTTATGAATATATTAATGAGGGTTTGAAAGTTCGATCTCGAGCATCATTTTATGAGAGAGGGGAACAAAATACTAAATATTTTGTGCAACTAATGGAAGCAAATAAAAAGAAGACAATTATAAGTAAATTATTAGTAGATGGAGGAAAAATAAGTTTTGATATGGATATTATTATTCGGGAAATACAAAGGTTTTATGCTGGATTATATTCCAAATTTGTTGTTGATGTAGAATTATTTAATGAAAGTTTATTTTTTAAAGGTTTGCCAAAATTAGGTTTAGAATCAAAGGAAATTTGCGAAGGTAATATAACTCAAGGGGAATGTATAGCGGTTTTAAAAGAAATGAAAGGTAATAAGTCACCCGGAAACGATGGTCTTAGTGTAGAGTTTTATGAATTATTTTGGCCTGTTATTGGTGATATTGTGGTAAGGGCTTTAAATGAAGCATTTGTTAAAGAAGAATTATCTTCTTCACAAAAACAAGCTATTATAATATTGATTCAAAAGGAAGATAAAGACCCCTTACAAATAACAAATTACAGGCCTATATCATTATTAAATGTAGATTACAAAATTTTAGCTAAGATATTGTCTGTTCGGATTAAAAAAGTATTAGGGGAACTTATTAGTATAGATCAGGTAGGATATTTAAAAGGGAGAAATATCGGTGAGGCTATAAGATTGATAGACGATATGATTTTCTATACTAAAACAAATAATATACCAGGGTTTTTATTAGCCATTGACTTTAAAAAGGCTTTTGATACTGTTTCTCATGATTTTTTGCAAAATGTGTTAAAGACGTTTGGTTTTGGGACTTCATTTTGTAAATGGGTTCGTACACTCTACAAGGGCGCTCAGAGTTGTGTATTTAACGGCAATGTATCGACTGGTTATTTTAATATTATGAAAGGGGTAAGGCAGGGAGACCCCTTATCACCCTATTTATTTATATTATGTATAGAAACTTTAGCACGCTCGATTAGGACCGACAATGAAATTTCAGGGTTTATTTTGGGAAATGCACATATTAAACAAGTATTATACGCAGACGATATGACGCTTTTTGTAAAAGATAAAGATTCGTTGATAAAATTAAATGAAAAATTTGAAACTTTTGCTATAATATCGGGATTACAAATTAATCGAGACAAAACATATGTTTTGTTATTAGGCCCTCTTCATGGAAAAGAAATTGTAACTCCTTTTGGTACAAAAGTTGGGATGATTAAAATATTAGGTGTATATTTTTCTATGGACCCTGAAGTTCGAGAAAGAATGAATTATAAAGAAATTTTAAGTAAAATTAAACATTTATTAATATGGTGGAAACAGCGGGACTTGACCCTGATGGGAAAAATTCAATTGATAAAGACGTTTGTGATTTCTAAATTAATATTTGTATCTTCACTCACTCCAATTCCGCAAGGTGTAATAGAAGATTTGAATAGATTAACATTTGATTTTTTGTGGCATGGAAAAGATAAAATTAAACGGGAAGTTACTTTTTTGAATTACGAAAAAGGGGGTCTAAAAATGATTGATTTTCAATTATTTATTCGGACACAGAGAATAATGTGGATTAAGAGACTTTTTGAGGGGGAATCAATGATGGGATGGAAAAGAGTTTTTAAATTCTTGACTAGACAAGCAGGAGGTTTGTTGGTTTTCTTTTGTAATGTTTCATTTGATTTATTGAATTTGTCACTTCCGGGTTTTTACAGGGAAATGTTAGAAGCTTGGATAGGTTCAAAAGATTTTTTGTTAAAAGAAACTGGAAGCAGGAATCAAATTGTTTTTAATAATAGATATATTCGAATTAATGGACAAATTTATTATAATGAAACATTATTTTTGAAAAATGTTTATAAAATACATCATATAGTCGATAGCAAAGGAAGAATAAAATCTGTCAAGGAATTTATGAGACTAGGATTAGATAGGTCAGAAATTGACATAGTGAAACAGATTTTTGAAAATATACCATTTATATGGAAACAATTGTTAAGTAGAGATTATAATGTGATGGAAGATACTGCACTGAATTTGGAGTTTCGATTGAGTGGAAAAGATTATTCATTGTGTGATATAACTTCAAAATATATATATGATCATTTGTTAAATTTAAGATTAGAGAAGTCTTTTGCAGTTCGCAACATAGAACACTTATATAATGTCTTTGGAAAAGATAATGAAAATATTTTTGTACGCTCCCGAAAATCCACGCTTAATAGTTCACTAAGGGAATTTCAATTTAAATTACTATACAATCTTATTTATACAAAGAAACACATGTTTACTTTTCATATGGGGGATAGTAATTTATGCTCTTTTTGTCATAAAATGCAGGAAACATATGAACATTTGTTTTACTTTTGTGAAAAAGTAAGAAT
>JBAMJV010003422.1:0-68427 GCA_037951105.1 Echinarachnius parma
AACCATCACGAGGAAAATGATTGGACCCAACTTGGTCCCTTGGGGTACGCCACATGTGAGCTCACGAGTAGATGAGGAAAACCCTTGATAACGGACAGTTTGCGATCGTTCTGACAGGAAGCTGCAGATGACAGGTAGCACAGCAGGATTGGCACCGAGTTTGATGAGCTTCTCGACTGCTGTTGTATGGTTAACATGGTCGAATGCTTTGCTAAAGTCAATCGCACACAAGTTGGCATAAACTCCAGGTTTGTCTAAGCCTTTGTGAATTGTGTTGATGAGGTCGATGAGGTAGTGCGAGATTGAGCTGCCTCTCATATTTCCGAATTGTTGCGGGTCTACTTTGTCAAAAATGTCCTGCATCAGCCATTCAGCCAGAAATCCCTCGAAGACACGCGCCAGAACAGATGTAATTGAGATAGGGCGTAACTGGTCTAAGCTGGTGACGGTTGAAGTCTTTGGAACTGGACAAATTGATGCATTTTTCCAGATTGTCGGAAAGCAACCACTTCGCAGACAGGCATTGAAGATCTTGGTGAGTGGTTCGGAGATTTCGTAGGCAAATTCGATGAGGAGTCGTGTTGGACAGTCACTAGGGTGAGCAGCCTTAGAGGCACTGAGATGACGCAATCGTGAGTACATTGGGGGTCCAGGGGGCGGAGCCCCCGGAAGCTTCGGGATTTGTAATATCAAGATATAAAGATGTTGTCTATATGTAAATATACAGTTAACTATTCTTTAGTTAGTTAGCTTTTGACTTAGATGTTTAGAAATTGGAAGATTATTATAAGGTACACATTGCAAGCATCATGTTATGAGGAGATGTTGTCTATATGTAAATATACAGTTAACTATTCTTTAGTTAGTTAGCTTTTGACTTAGATGTTTAGAAATTGGAAGATTATTATAAGGTACACATTGCTTTGTCCAAGTATGGATGAACTTTAGCCTGATTAGATCCATATATATTGTAATCATCCTGATGGAACCCTGAATAGAATAAGTCAAGGGATACCCACATTGGGAAGCTAATTATTGGGGGTCCAGGGGCGGAGCCCCCGGAAGCTTTGGGGTTTGTAATATCAAGAAATAAAGATGTCTATAATGCATGTTCATAGGAAATACAGTCAACTATTGAATAGTTAGCTCAATTTTAGTGAGCGAAGCGCCGACGCAAAATGGGTCAGAATCGCCTGAAAGTGTGCCAAGAGAGAAGTCCTGAATAAAACAATTCAATGAGTACAGGCCGGGACTGGGTCAAATAACCTTAATGGGGGTTACAGGGGGCGCAGCCCCCGGAAGATTTTGGATTTTGGCAGTTTCTATCAAAGTGGTTTAAAGAAGACTATATAATATAGTAACAACTTTCACATTATAAATGAGAGGGGGCAATGCTCCTTTATTTTAATGTTATTATATATTGTTGAACCCCAAATATTGGGGGGGGGGGGGGGGGATATCCCCCCCCCCCTCCCATCCCCCCGTAATCGACGCCCATGGTATGATGACATCTTGAAGTAAATATCGGTTATGAAATTATGAACAGTTGTTCAGGGGGGAATTTACTTTTTGTATTCGGTTTATTTAGATATAGGCCTAATATTAAGCTACATTTTAGTGGGCTTCGCGAGAGTACCACGGAGTAACTGAATTAAACCGTGATAGAGGAGCGGGTCAAATTACTATGGGGGGTGCAGGGGGGCAGAGCCCCCAGGAGCTTTTTGGGTTTTGATATAGAGAACTAAAGATGTTGTCCACGCAGATTCAAGTAGGAAAAATAGTTCGGTATTTGACAGTAAGATATGAATTTAGCTCAATTGTACGGCATAGCGCCGAGAGTTCCTGAATTAAACTATTTTACGTGTACAGGGGACCCGGTCAAAATGATTATAATAGCGGTCCAGGGGGCCTAGCCCCCAGAAGATTTGGGCAGATTATCACTTTCAAGATGTGAATATTGTATCACATTTCACATTATAAATGAAAGGGGGCAATGTCTCGTAATGTTAATGTTTTGATATATATTTTGAACCCCAGATATTCGGGGGGGGGGGGGGGGTTGTAATAATAAAGGCGATTCCCCCCCCCCCCCCCCCCCCCTCCCGGAGGAATCCCGTTTTCTTTGCTCTTTTTCATTTACATTTTATATTATTACACGCATGGGCGTAGACATGACATTGATACCCATTCTAGTGGGGGGGGGGGGGGGGGGGGGGGGGGATGATCCATTCATTCACCCCCCCCCCCCCAGTTGAATAGGTACGTAACTCGCTACGCCCGTGATTACACGTATAGAAGAAAAAAAAAGAACCAGTTTCCCTTCATACGGTCGTTCCACTGAGACCACGTCGGTCCCCACTGTTTTTATGGGGTGATCTATAATTAAGAAGTCAAATTTATAAAAGAAATTCGATTTTGTAGAGTCACGGATATTTCTATGTTTTACCCAGCATATAGAGTTGTATATTCTTTTACCTAATCCGCTGGTTCGCAAATTGCATTTGCAGAATAAGTAGTAACGTGTAGTACCATAGGTGACCTTGAGATCCACCGGAGTGTGAATGAGGAATTTTCTTACACAGAAGAGTTTAAAACCATGTACAGACTAGAGCATGCACGACCATGATATGTTTCAGGTTCAGCCAGAATGCCAATAATCTCCAGATAATATACTAGGGTAGTCACTTACGGTTGAACATGTACGGGCGATTATTTGCTCTGCAACGTTATTTCGTGTTGTAGGTGATTTAACATTATTGACATTGTACAATGTATGTACAATGTCATTAATATGTGTTTTTTGGTCTTTAGTTAATGGGCGTAGATACTTATGTAATATCTATTCATCAGGAGGGGGAGGGGGGGGGGGGTGAATTAATAGATCACCCCTCCCCCCCCCCCCCTGTTGAATGGATACCTATGACAGATCTATGCCCATGTATGTGACATTATATGGCTATGAGCTCTACAGTTATTGATAGCGAATTCTGTATCAATTAATAGTCATTATAGCTCACAGGAAAGAACAATTTTAAGGTTGTAAAATATCCCAGTAAAATATAAAGTATTGTCAAACATCAATGGCGGATTGGCGGTATATAGTCCAAATGTGAGAGGAGCATCGATTAGGTGCATTGCTATTGTATATTAATCAAGTAATTTTTTATAAAATATTGTCGATTTTGTATATTAAATTATCATTTTCAGTTGATGCCCACCTACTCATTACTGGCGGGGTCCCCTATGTGAGAGAGGCATCAATTGTGACGGGGACTTTTAATTAGGCTCATTTTTAATGAGGTTAGAGGGAAGCCAAACGCTGGCATTTTACCAACTGCTACTGATGTTGGCATAATTCCCGTCACTTCGAATCATATATTTTCCTTTGGGTATCTCTAATTATATAACAGATTATGCCTTTGTGATCGCTATTTAATAACCACTGGAGGCTGCCATGTTTTCCAACTGTACCATATGAAACATCATCTAACCGTGCACGAACAAAATTGTGATGTGTAACCTCTATCGATGATGAGTCTCCTGCTATGTCAGTGTTACGTAACCAGCCTTTGTCCATGCCACTTAAATGTTGTTTCATAATTGTTATGATAAAGTTGGAAAAGATGGCAACCTCTAATAGTCTGTCAAGACATATGGAAATGGTCACACAACATTGCTTATTTCCATTATACCCGTCAGGAATACATGACTTAAATTGAAAAAGTGACAGCAATTGTGCACTTGAAATATAATCAATGTAGTAGTACGCGAAAATGCCAGCGTTTGGTTCCTCTTTAACCCTTTAATTATTCTTCCTTTCTTCAAATGTGAGATGAATAATGAAATGTACCAAACGTGAAGGTGAAGGATACAGACAGATAAGTGCTTGTAAAGGATAGACAGATAAGTGCGTGTAAATAACACACAGTAACAATTAATTACAGACAAAGAAACACATGTCAGAGGCAAATGATGTTAAGATATAAACTCTTTTTATTTGTGATTCAAAATGAGCAAAGAAGCTTGAATCAAAACAAAGACATTGGTATCTGTTAAGTAAGAAAGTCACACTCCAGGCGGACCTCTCTTACAAACTCAAGGGGTGGAATTTAAAAAAGAAGAGGTTTACATATGCCATGTAGACAAGTGAGAACAAATCTGTATTTCTAATGATATGTACATGTATGACCATTAGCGCTTGCTAACCAACAAATCCACCATCTGAGAAGACAAACATTATTTTTTGTTAATTTTAGTAATTGTGTAGCATTAATTTTGGGAGTATACATTCGTTCTCCACCAGTTTACAAATGACACGACATAAACAGTCTAGATATCAGACTCTTACAGTTTCATACACACTGTATTTTCTCAAGTTTCTTAACATAATATCAGACTACTTTATAAGGATGTTGTGGCAAAATTTAAACAAATACAAGTTACATTGGACTTCTTATTGCTATTCAATTCAGTACATTAACAATTGTACGTGATTGTTGTAAGAATATACAAATCATGTAATATATATATTTCTTATCGGAAATAATATCGCTAGTGATATTCGTTTGTCTTATATTTCTTGTTTGCTTTGCATATTTTGTATTTTAAAACATTTTTGAAACTGAAACATCTTATAATATAATACAAAAAACTTTTTCATCATGAACAATACAGTCTCTTGCCAGTACATTTTCTTATATAATACAGATGAAGTCGATTTAGGATATATAAATCCGTTGTTCATATGCTGTATCTGAGAGAGATTTGTCACCATTCTGAGTGTGCATGCATTCAGAGCAAATTTCATAACATTATTTGCAAATACGCTGCATGTGAAAGGTCTTTCACCAGATATTTCTCCATGTGTCCATTTGAGCACTTTTCTGTGTGTAAGCATTTCCACATAATAACCAGCCACCATGTGTCTGTGAAAGGTAACTTTTCAGAACTTGATTCTTTGTTCATATGCTGTATCTTAAGGTCTTTCATCACGAGTCTGTATGAGATATTGTAGATTTGCATAAAAAAGTAATTTTACATGTGCTGCTATGAAAATGGGTTGTCACCCAGTATCATGTCTCCTCATGTGTACTGTTAAATTAGATTGCTGTCTGAAAGTCTTTGTATGCTGCAGCTAAAAGGCTTTTCAACGGTATGCCCTGTCATGTGCTTTTTAAGCCCTTTCTTTCCAGCGAAACGCTTTGTGCATACTTTACAACTGAAAGGTCTGTCACCAGTATGTCTCCTCATGTGTACCGTTAGATTAGATTGCTGTTTGAAAGCCTCTGTACATATGCTGCATCTAAAAGGCTTTTCAACAGTATGCCTTGTCATGTGCTTTTTAAGCCCTTTCTTTCCAGCGAAACGCTTTGTGCATACTGTACAACTGAAAGGTCTGTCACCAGTATGTCTCCTCATGTGTACTGTTAAACTAGATTGCTGTTTGAAAGCCTTTGTACATATGCAGCATCTAAAAGGCTTTTCAACAGTATGCGATGTCATGTGCTTTTCAAGCGCTTTCTTTCGACTGAAACTGTTTGTGCATACTGTACAACTGAAAGGTCTATCACCAGTATGTCTCCTCATGTGTTCTGTTAGATAACGTTTCTGTTTGAAAGCCTTTGTACAAATGCTGCATCTAAAAGGTCTTTCACTAGAATGCGTTGTCATATGCTTGTTAAGCTCATTTTTACAAGTGAAACGCTTTGCACATACTTTACAACTGAAAGGTCTCTCACCAGTATGTGTCATCATGTGTATTTTGAAAGAAGATTTCGCTGTAAAAGTCTTCCTACATATGTTGCATCTTGTATGTGTCCTCGTGTGTACTGTTAGGTCAGATCTCTGTTTGAAACCCTTTCTACATATTTTGCATCTGAAAAGTTTTTCCCCAGTATGCACTGTCATATGCTTTTTAAGCTCATTTTTACTAGTGAAACACTTTGCACATACACTACAACTGAAAGGTTTCTCACCAGTGTGTGTCATCATGTGTCTATGAAGAGATGCTTTTGCTTTATAAGTATTACTACATATGCTGCAACTAAGAGGTTTTTCAGTATGAAATTTCATATGTATTTTAAGCAGATATTCAAGAGTGAAAGCCTTTCCACATTCTGTACAAATGAAAGGCTTGTAACCAGTATGATGGCTCCTTGTGTGATGAGTTAAATTATTTTTAGAAACAAACTTTTTCTTACATATACTGCAACTAAAATGTCTATCATCATCATGTGTTCTCATGTGTTCTTCTAGAAGATATTTCAGTGCGAAAGCCTTTGAACATCTTTTAAACCTACACATGTAAGTTTCACTATGATGTGTGGTCATTTGTTCATTAAGATTACCCCTCTGAGTGAAAGTCATTGGACATAAATTGCAGCTGAAATTCTGATTATGAGTCCTCGTGTGTACCTGTAGAGTCCATTTAGTTGCAAAAGACTTTGAACAAATGTTGCATCTGAAAAGCTTTTCACCAGTATGTGTCTTCAGGTGTCTTGTTAAATTACATTTATTAATGAAGGTCTCTGTACATATGCTGCAATTGAAAGGTTTTTTCCCACATGGACTGCAACTGAAAGGTTTTACATGAGTTTGCATGTGCTCTTTTAGTTTATCTTGAGAAGAGAAATACAATGCACATACATGTATACTGCATCTGAAAAGCATGTCAGCATTATGCGTTCCCATATACTTCTCTTGTATACCTGACTCTGAACACTCATTGCACAGTGAGGGTGACCGATCCATGTGTGATAATATGCCTTTGTTTTTTCCTGGGCCATCAATTTCCTTTGAACAAACCTCACATTGTTTACGTTTCAAACAAGATTGACTGTGTTTAGGGCTCTGTAGGTCACTTGTATCAATGTTACTTGAATACAGGCTACCTTGGGAAGGTCTAACACCATCAATGTCACTTCCATCATTCATGATCTCCCCATGATTGTTAGTGAGTATGTTGTTCTTCATTCCTGATTGATTCCTTGAACTACATAATGTACCTGTACCACCTTCCTGAACGGCCAATTTTTCTGTCACTTCTAGATTCAGAGAGCTATTGAAGCTTCCACACGAATCAACCGTTTCACCCACCAAAAGATCAGGATTATCTGCAATGAAACACAGATAATGCCATTTAATTCAGTGTCCGTTCAGGTCTTCTCATATGATAAGATGGATCATTTTCATATTCGATATATCATGTTGAATTATTTGAATAATTTCCAATTAAATTACTATAAAAGTACCGGTACACATTTTTTTCTATAAACAAATTGTCTCAATAATTAAAAATGTAGGTGACATTTTTTTTTTTTAACATCAGGAATAGTGAGCAATAATAACAGTTGAAAATGCAGGAAAATATATATATATATTATTCTTTACATTATATATATATATATATATATAATGCAAGGAATAATCATAAATGATTGAGAAGGAAGAATTATAGGCGTAGCTTAATAAGCATTGTTCCTCCCTTTAATCCTCCTAATGAAAAAAGGCACTGGTCGAAAAATTGGTCTCCGCCAGGACTCAAACCCGGGTCTCCAGCTTGGAACGCTGACGCTTTAACCACTAGGCCACGGGGACCGTGTGATTGAAGACAGATCCAAATTCAGGTCATTGGCAAGCCAATCTCTCGGCCATTTGTACTCAATTAATTCATGGGGAAGGAGTTACGAACAATGCAAGCCGCCTGTACTTCAGCTGGATCACAAAGGAGTGATTCAAGTATTAGTTAGAACATATATTTGGATCTGTCTTCAATCACACGGTCCCCGTGGCCTAGTGGTTAAGGCGCCAGCATTCCAAGCTGGAGACCCGGGTTCGAGTCCTGGCAGAGACCAATTTTTCGACCAGTGCCTTTTTTCATTTGGAGGATTAAAGGGAGGAACAATGCTTATTAAGCTACGCCTATTATTCTTCGTTCTCAATCATTTATGATTATTCCTTGCATTATTTAAATATTGGAAGAAACCAAAGCTGTATGTATTAGTTCATCTTTCGTTTATATATATCTTCTAACTAATACTTGAATCACTCCTTGTGATCCAGCTGAATTACAGGCGGCTTGCATTGTTCGTAACTCCTTCCCCATGAATTAATTGAGTACAAAATGCCGAGAGATTGGCTTGCCAATGACCTGAATTTGGATCTGTCTTCAATCACACGGTCCCCGTGGCCTAGTGGTTAAGGCGTCAGCGTTCCAAGCTGGAGACCCGGGTTCGAGTCCTGGCGAAGACCAATTTTTCGACCAGTGCCTTTTTGCATTTGGAGGATTAAAGGGAGGAACAATGCTTATTAAGCTATGCCTATTATTCTTCCTTCTCAATCATTTATGATTATTCCTTGCATTATTTAAATATTGGAAGAAACCAAAGCTGTATGTATTAGTTCATCTTTCGTTTATATATATATACAGTTAACAACACAATTATTCATACCCCTAGTGGAATTTCAGTTTTTTATGTTTTTCGGAAAAACGACAGATGGAAACACACTATTTTGGCCGTAGTTGGATAGCTTTAGTTGAAAGATACAAATTTAAAATGGTTTTTGTATAACCTCATTTGCATAACAAAGAGCATACTGCTTTGTTTGTATTTTGACTTGCTCAAAATTATTCATACCCTTTGTCAATAAAACTATAAAAGACAATATCACACTCAATATTCAATTGCAAAGCCTTTGTTCTTGATCACAGCATCCAGACGGTTTCTGTAGCTGTTCACGAGGGTTTGGCAGAGCTCCACAGAAATTTTGGCCCACTCTTCCTGGGTGAAGACTTCTAGTTCTGTCAGGTTGGAGGGCCTCCGGGCATGCACCCTAGCCTTGACGGTTTTCCACAGATTTTCAATGGGATTCAGGTCCGGGCTTTGTAGCACCTCCATGCTGTTATCCTGGAACCATTTCTTGACTGCCTTTGCTTTATGTTTAGGATCGTTGTCCTGTTGGTATGTCCAGTTGGGGCCGATATGGAGATTTTCTGCAGACTGCCTGATGTTGTCTTCCAGAATTTAGATTTTCTGCTCCTTCTTCATAATGCCTTCTACCTTTATAAGACTACCAGGTCCACTTGCAGAGCAACAACCCCAAAGCATGATGCTCCCACCACCAAACTTCACGGTTGGCACAGATTGGGTGAGATGGGCACCAAGGTTTCAGCACAGACTATACACCGCACACTGCACAAGGAAGGGCTACATGGTTGTCGTCCAAGGAAGACCCCTCTCCTCACTCAGAAGCATCGTAAAGCGCGACTTACATTTGCCAGAGAGCACCGAGACAAGGATCAACATTTCTGGTCATCAGTTCTATGGTCAGACGAGACAAAGATGGAGCTTTTTTGCCACAGGGATGTTTCCTTCGTTTGGCACAAGAAAGGCAAGGCATACAACCCAAAGAACACTGTGCCAACCGTGAAGTTTGGTTATGGGAGCATCATGCTTTGGGGTTGTTTCTCTGCAAGTGGGCCTGGCAGTCTTATAAAGGTAGAAGGCATAATGAAGAAGGAGCAGTACATCCAAATTCTGGAAGACAACATCAGGCAGTCTGCAGAAAATCTCCATATCGGCCCATACTGGACATACCAACAGGACAACGATCCTAAACATAAAGCAAAGGCAGTCAAGAAATTGTTCCAGGATAACAGCGTGGAGGTGCTACAATGGCCAAGTCAAAGCCCGGACCTGAATCCCATTGAAAACCTGTGGAAAATCATCAAGGCTAGGGTGCATGCCCGCAGGCCCTCCAACCTGACAGAACTAGAGGTCTTCGCCACTGAAGATTGGGCCAACATTCCTGTGGAGCTCTGCCAAACCCTCGTGAACAGCTACAGAAACTGCCTGGATGCTGTGATCAAGAACAAAGGCTTTGTAAATGACTATTGACTGTGTTATTGTCTTTAATAGTTTTTATTGACAAAGGGTATGAATAATTTTGAGCAAGTCAAAATACAAACAAAGCAGTATGCTCTTTGTTATGCAAATGAGGTTATACAAAAATCATTCTGAATTTTTATCTTTCAACTAAAGGTATCCAACTACGGCCAAAATAGTGTGTGTCCATCTGTCGTTTTTCTGAAAAACATAAAAAACTGAAATTCTACTAGGGGTATGAATAATTGTGTTGTTAACTGTATATATATATAATATTATTATCTCTTGTGGCTCTCTCATGCATTGATGTATTAATGTAACCAATAGAAGCATGTAACAGGTTTTGGTTTTTCAAATCTACCTTTCATTAAAGGGAGAGATCCACTTTTGCAAGCCAAAATTCAAAAGTTGCGAGGTTATTGTCTTATATGAAAGGAAATGTCATTTAATAGCATGCCTGAAAAAATTAGGGCTTGAAATCTCTTTTTCGTGGAGTTATAGACCTAAAACTGAATAAACTGAGGGACGTCGGTTAATTATGTACATACATATTTTTGGCCAGTGAGTAAGTTCGTACATAGATTTCACGGAGTGCCAGATCGGTATGCATGACCCCTACGTGACCCCCGCTAGCTACGTGAGCCGCGCATAAGTACTAATGTGTGAGCGTTTACCAAGCAAAATACCCAAACTTCGCTTAAACTGACTACATGTAATTATATATTCTTTCTTTTTGAGATCTTTTTCCGTGACATACGTTAACAAATGTCGGCTTCACAATATCTTTACGAGAATTAGTACTATATTGTTGTAATACTATGCTAAATCAGTTGAACTCCTTTATTGACCGATATATAGTTTAAATGGAGGGACGCATTCGTATTTCATTCGTAGAATCCAAATTAGAGGGCTGTTCGCTCTGATTTTTTTTTTGCGTGTTACATTGATCCCCATCCGTCAACTGAAAGCTGTTGAGACGTTTTGTAAAAGTGGATCTGTCCCTTTAACAAGATAGCTACAATTGAAATATTAAGATTTTTAATCAGCCACTAAAAAAGTTATAAGTGTGGTCTTGCGGCAGTATGAGTCTTAATGTGTAATTGTGTGTAATTCTTTCCACAAAATCTACATTTGATAAGTCTTTATATAGCGCGTTTCAACATGTGGCTTGTTAGATTAGATTTGTGTGAAAAGTCATTGCACATGCACACTCTATCTGAAAGGTCTTTCAACAGTATGTATCTTCATGAGTCTTGCTAGATCACCTAATACGATGAAAGTCTTTGAACATGTGCTGCATTTGAAGGCTCTTTCATCAGTATGTGTTCTCATGTGTACAGTTACGTCTGTATTCTGTGTATAAATCTTTCCATATAATCTACGATACAGGTTTTATCTTGTGGCTCGTTAGATTAAAGGGGACCACCAGGCAAAAAGAACAACACATTATTATATGTTTTGGTACCGTTTTGTGATATCAAATAGATACCCAACATTTTGCAAAGGGTTGTGTAATTAACAACAAAGCAATTAATTTCCACCACTTACGGAACCACTGCTATTTACTGGTTCCATACGGGCCAACCATTTGCGAGTGCGCCAATGCAGCTATTCACGCGCACGTTTGTAAACAATAGATTCCCGGGACGCATTGCAATTCACCGCACACATAGCAGTCTGCGTAATTCAGACCGCATGAACGCATGCTTTAGAATGGTGATGCGTTTCCAATTTTTTTTTTTTCTTTCTGGAAACATATTTTTGTGAACTTGTTGATGGAATGGAATACTAAAGATGTTACCTTTCTTTAATAAGAATATTATTTTTGGGTGGTGGTACCCTTTAAATTTGTGTGAAAAAGTCATTGCACACACACTTCATCAGAAAGGTCTTTCACCAGTATGAGTCAGCATGTGTATAATGTATTTTTGTGTAGGTAAGTCTTTTCAGTTTCACACACACTACAACTGATGGGTCTTTCAATGGTTTGAATTCTCATGTGTCTTACTAGATCACTTTTTTGGATGAAGGTCTTTGTACATGTGCTGCATAGTTTGCTGCATCTTTCACAGTATGATTCCGCATGTGCATATTAAGGGCAATTTTTCGTGTGTATGTTTTTTCACATACACTACAACTGAAAGGTCTTTCACCAGTATGTGACCTCATGTGTCTTGCTAGACCACCTTTCTGACAAAAAGTCATTGTACATGTGCTGCATCAGAAAGGTCTTTCACCAGTATGTGTCCTCATGTGTCTTGCTAGACCACCTTTCTGACAAAAAGTCATTGTACATGTGCTGCATCAGAAAGGTCTTTCACCAGTATGTGACCTCATGTGTCTTGCTAGACCACCTTTCTGACAAAAAGTCATTGTACATGTGCTGCATCTGAAAGGTCTTTCACCAGTATGATACTGCATGTGCTTTGTTAGATTAGATTTCTGTGCAAAAGACTTTCCACATAATCTACAACTGAAAGGTCTTTCACCAGTATGTGACCTCATGTGTCTTGCTAGACCACCTTTCTGACAAAAAGTCATTGTACATGTGCTGCATCTGAAAGGTCTTTCACCAGTATGATACTGCATGTGCTTTGTTAGATTAGATTTCTGTGCAAAAGACTTTCCACATAATCTACAACTGAAAGGTCTTTCACCCGTATGTGTCCTCATGTGTACCCTTAAAGAATTACTCCAAGAGAAAGTCTTTCCACATAATCTACAACTGAAAGGTCTTTCACCAGTATGTGTCCTCATGTGCTGTGTTAGATGAGATTTATCTGCACAAGTCTGTCCACATTCACTACAACTGAAAGGTCTTTCACCAGTATGTGTCTTCATGTGTACATTTAGATTAGATTGCTGTGCAAAAGTCTGTCCACATACACTACAACTGAAAGGTCTTTCACCAGTATGTGTCCTCATGTGTTTTGTTAGATCACCTTTCTGAATGAAAGTCTTTGTACATATCCTACAACTTGACGGTCTTTCACCAGTATGTGTCCTCATGTGTACAGTTAGATTATGTTTCTGCGCTAAAGTCTTTCCACATACACTACAAATGAAAGGTCTTTCACCAGTATGTGACCTCATGTGTCTTGCTAGATCACTTTTCTGAATGAAAGTCTTTGTACATATCCTACAACTTGAAGGTCTTTCACCAGTGTGTGTCCTCACGTACTTTGTTAGATTAAATTTGTGTGAAAAAGTCATTGCACATGCACTACAACTGAAAGATCTTTCACCAGTATGTGTCCTTTCAGTTATGTTAGCATTATGTGGTCTCATGTGCTTCTTTCCTTTTCTTGCCTTTTTCATCATGTGCCTTGTTAGATCACCTTGACACGAAAAAGACTTTCCACATATAGCACAACTTATAG
Organism: Echinarachnius parma; assembly: GCA_037951105.1. NCBI lineage: Eukaryota > Metazoa > Echinodermata > Echinoidea > Clypeasteroida > Echinarachniidae > Echinarachnius > Echinarachnius parma. Next base: position 13,265 of record JBAMJV010003422.1, read on the forward strand.
TTATGTCAGGCTTCTGTGGTCGTACGTGCTTCTTCCTTCTTGATTCAGAACACTCACTGCACATTGAGGCTGACCTTTTAATGTGTGATAGCATCGCTGTGCCTTCCTTATCACCTGGGCTATCAATTTTCTTAAAACAAACTTCACAATTGCTGTGTTTCACACGAGGGATCTGTAGATCCATTGTACCCTTTGTCTTTGAATACAGGCTGTATTGGTACGGTCTACTCTCATCATTGTCACTTCCATCATTTGTTTTTGTACCATGATCTTCAGTTAGTAGGTTGCTATCTTTTCTTGATTGATTCCTTGAATTACCTGTAACATCCTCTTGAAGGGCATGTTCTTCCTTCACTTGTAGATATATTGTGGCATTTTCATTTCCCTGAAGATCAGCATTTTCTGCAAGGGAATAAACAAAAGAGTACATCTTTTAGCGTTGTTTTGCAGTGTTTTGTTACATGTTTGTTTTGCAGTGTTTTGTTATATGTGACCTGGCACAAGAAGAAGAAACACAACTTGGATGTCCTAATTTTCTAGATTTTAAAACAGTTACGAGTCTGCATTACCTAAGCTTTAATATGCTATGAAGATTGTCACATAATGATTCTGCAACGCGGAGTTATGAACATTATTATGCTAAAGGCAATTTTGGACTCTCTGAACAAAAATTGAAGAGAAAATTGCCCGGAAAGTTATCCATCTATTTCAAGCGTGAAATGAACTCAATAAGCAGATGCTATTTGACCGGTTGCATCAGTGGCGTTTTTACTTGAAATGATGCAATCTTGTGCATACCATGGAAGAAAATTGTATATACTAGAATACATAAAACACACACACGGTAGGGCACCAACAGCCGTCAAAAGAGGGGGAGGGGGGCATTGCGAGGAAGCAAAGGGAGCTTAGGCATTTCGGGCTTGAAATTTTGTGCACACGAGAACAAAAATTGCACACTGTATGTAGTGCAAGCTATGGATTCAAACAAACATTATGTGCATAAGGGGAAGGGGGCAATCCCCTCTTCTTCCCAATGTTGGGGGGTCATGTCCTCCCATCCCCCACGTATTGAAGCACATGCACACATATTCACCCCACACACACACACACCCTACATGTACATGCATGTAAAAATAAAGATACTGTACTAATTTGGGATGGAGACATTTTAAAAATTGGTGTTCAAAACATTACTTTAGCGTACTACTTCTTTTATTATTTTTATCATTATTAAATCATTTTAATCATTATTTGTGGACGTGGTGTCAAGATTGGTAAAGCCCGCGCTTTCCGATCGTGAGATTCCGAGTTTGAACCTAGCTGTGTAGGCCCACTGTGTTTGTCCTTCAGCAAGACAATTAATCCGCTATTGCTGCTCTCGACCCAGGTGAATATTGGTCACATGGTTTGATGTTAATTAGCTTTATGTCTAGATCACAAATGCTTCGATTTGGGAAACGGCGCCCCTACGATGCCACTTTTAGATGAAATCTTGCAGGAATCTTGCGGGAATCTTGCAGCGCCCACAAGGGTGCCTTGGCTATTGTGCGGTCGCCAAGGCATTTTTCCTCGCCGTACGATGTCCAAAAATTGTTTAATGCGGAGTAAAAAAAAAAAAAAGCATACATTTTTTAGTTACCGTAAGCCCAAAATAAGTCATAAAGAGCATCGCATGGGCACCGCAAATGAAAGGTCTTTTATCAGTGTTTCATAATGTGTCTTGATAGAGTAGATTTTGTGAAAAAAGTCATTGCACACACACTACCGTAAAACGTGTATAAGGCGCACTTTTTTTTCCGTCGGAAAAATTTCAAAGTGGGGGATGCGCCTTATACACAGGTTTTTTTTGGGGGGACACCCTGTACTCATGTTCAATGCCTATTACACTGGTCTAGGACATGACAAGAGCTTGATGTGAGGTGAACATTTATCAACATATACCTTTTTCCTACATAAATGATAGTGGTTAGCCAAAAAAATACAAGGTTTTTAAGCAGTTACACTGCTACTAATTGATTATTCAAATGTTCATGAGAAGCAGCACTCATTTAATATTCAATTTTCTAACCAGTGGTTATACATTTTTCTCATTAAAAAGAGTTATTAATGAATTATTTTGTATGCATATTTAATGAGCATTGTGGTTATCCATTTTTCTCATTAAAAAAATTTATTAATGAATTTAGTTTTTTGCATATTTAATGAGCATCTAATGAATATATATGAATATTCATGAGCAACAGTCTTTCACTGATATGCGTCTTCATGTGTCTTGCTAGATCGCCTATCTGAATGAAAGTCTTGGTACACGTGCTGCATCTAAAAGCAGGGGTGTGAGAGCAAGATGGAAAAAAAGTCGGGAAAAATCTGAAATGAAAAGTGTGCGCGAAGTCCCTTACCTTAGGCCGGGGTTCAAGGCTCAATGCAGCCGTATCACTCGGCGGAAAGGCGTGCAGCGCATGCTGTCGGTGTGCATGCTAGCGCTGCGGGTAGCACAGGCGCGCGTTCGTTCAGGTGTAAGGCCACGCCCAGGCTAAACCTCGCCGTTGAATGCACACGTGTGCGATTTCCGCATGTGCTAAATACGAAATTGGTACGTTGTACAATGTAGCACTCGATATGTCATCAAAATATGCTAAACCATTGAGTGCTAATACTCAAAATAATCGGAAATTAAAAATAATCGGAAATTAGAAATTAAAAATAAGCGGCAAATGAAGATTGCTGTTTGAGGTAAAAAGTCGGAATTCCGCGTAAAATCGGAGGTCTCACACCCCTGTAAAAGGTCATTCACCAGAATGTCTTCTCATGTGTACAGGTAAGGCATAATATTGTGTGTAGTGCTCTTTCCACATAATGTACAAATGAAAGGTCTTTCATCAGTGTGTTTCATCATGTGTCTTGCTAGACACACTGAATGAAAGTCTCTGTATATTTGGTACATCTGAAAGGCTTTTCAACAGTATAAGTCTGCATGTGTACATTTAGGGCATTTTGTGTGTGGAATTTGTTTCCAAATATCGTTCAACTGGAAGGTCTTTCACCAGTATGTGTCCTCATGTGTCTTGCTAGACTACCTTTCTGTGCAAAGGTCTGTCCACATTCACTACAACTCTCTAAGGTCTTTCACCGGTATGTGTCCTCATGTGTCTTGCTAGACTACCTTTCTGTGCAAAAGTATGTCTACATACTTTTGCACCAGTATATTAAAGTCTGTACATTTAGGGCATTGTATGTGTGGAATTTCTTTCCAAATATCGTTCAACTGGAAGGTCTTTCACCAGTATGTGTCCTCGTGTGTCTAGTTAGATTACCTTTCTGTGCAAAAGACTGTCCACATTCACTACAACTGAAAGGTCTTTCACCAGTATGTGTCCTCATGTGTTTTGTTAGATCACTTTTCTGAATGAAAGTCTTTGTACATATCCTACAACTTGAAGGTCTTTCACCAGTATGTGCCCTCATGTGTACAGTTAGATACCATTTTTGTGCAAAAGTCTGTCCACATACACTACAACTGAAAGGTCTTTCACCAGTATGTGACCTCATGTGTCTTGCTAGATCACTTTTCTGAATGAAAGTCTTTGTACATATCCTACAACTTGAAGGTCTTTCACCAGTATGTGTCCTCATGTGCTTTGTTAGATTAGATTTGTGTGAAAAAGTCATTGCACATGCACTACAACTGAAAGCTCTTTCACCAGTATGTGTCCTTTTAGTATGTGTCCTCATGTGTCTTTCAAGATCAACTTTCTGACAGAAAGACTTTGCACATGTACTGCAACTAAAACTTTTAAAAGGTTGTTTACCAGTGTGTTTTCTCATGTGTACCACTAGAGAACTTCTATGAGCAAAAGACTTTGCACATGTACTGCAACTGAATGGTTCTTCACCAGTATGAATCTGCATGTGCTCTTTTAGTTTATCTTGAGAAGAGAAATACAATGCACATATACTGCACCTGAAAATTATGTCAGCATTATGCGTTCCCATATACTTCTTTTGTATACCTGACTCTGAACACTCATTGCACATTGAGGGTGACCGATCCATGTGTGATAATATGCCTGTGTTGTTTCCTGGGCCATCAATTTCCTTTGAACAAACCTCACATTGTTTACATTTCAAACAAGATTGACTGTGTTTAGGGCTACGTAGGTCACTTGTATCAATGTTACTTGAATACAGGCTACCTTGGGAAGGTCCAACACCATCATTTATGATCTCCCCATGATTGTTAGTGAGTACGTTGTTCTTCATTTCTGATTGATTCCTTGAACTACATAATGTACCTGTACCACCTTCCTGAACGGCCAATTTTTCTGTCACTTCTAGATTCAGAGAGCTATTGAAGCTTCCACACGAATCAACCGTTTCACCCACCAAAAGATCAGGATTATCTGCAATGAAACACAGATAATGCCATTGAATTCACTGTCCGTTCAGGTCTTCTCATATGATAAGATGGATCATTTTCATATTTGATATATTATGTTGAATTATTTGAATAATTTCCCATTAAATTACCAAATAATGGATACATTTTTTCTAAAAAACAAATTGTGTCAATAAATCAAAATTGAGGTGAAAGTTTCTTTGTTAACTTAGGAATAGTGAGCAATAATAACAGTTGAAAATGGAGAAAAATGCTCTCTTTTATTATTGACCAAAGAACTTTACACCAAATAATTCTTATTCATTACTCGTTTCATACTTACAGATCTGACAATAACATGACAATTAAAATTTCTCATTATGAGTAAAGTGCTCCCATGCAAAGTCACACACATGACCAAAGCCATTTGACATCTGGCCTTTGGTAACATATACATGCAATCTTTCGTTTTAAGCCTGAAATACTTTTAACTGCTCCCTTAGAGTTTCTGAAATCCCCTTACTACTACTAATAATAATAGACCACCATCTTTATTGCCCCATCAATCTAGAAATTCTATTCCGAGGCGCATCATACTGTACAGTATATAAAATATGACCATCCTATTTCATATGCAGCACATAATTAAAAGGGATCTAGGAACTTTGTTGACATGTGCAAACATTGATGAGTGGTTGATACAATGTATATTGTTGTTATATAATATGTCCACTGGGTATTGTGTGAACATTTCAAGTGAAATGGACTTTATATGGCAGAGTAATGATGAAAAATGCAAAGTGACATTCACTAACTCATAACACCTACTTTGTACACGGTTCTGACGATCCATTTGATAATTTGACATCTGGACACTTCAATTGTAAATATCCTTTTAACGAAAGGGAAATTTGAAAAACTGAAACCTGTATCATGCTTTTTTTTGTTAATAAGAATACAACAAGGTATGAGGGAATCGCTAGAATTCCAATTGGATTTTGAGGATTTGAACAATGTTACTTAGTCCCTTTAAGAATAAACCAGGAGAGCATGTGACAATGTAAAGAATAATGTAAAATATACTAGCTAGTTCAACGTTGCTTTATAATAATGTAAGGAATGGTTCTTATTATGAACAAATTCCTCTTCTTTTTTTTTTGCACACTGGTTTATATTTTAAAGAGATTCAACACTCAAAATAATGTTCTGAAAAATAATATAATTTTAGTAATTGATTCCACCAAAAAGTTCAGAAAAATAGTTTTCCAAAAAAATATGCAATCAAATGAAGAAAAAAAAATCATCATACTATATGTCACCGACGAAACACGTACGTTTACTCGGTATTTGAAGGGGAATTTACACTTTAAATAAACTAAATAATGGAAGGACAAATTAACTAAACTAAAGGCTAGGTAACAAAGATTGAGTGGGAAAGAACGAGACTAATTAGAGTTGTTTCTTATTATAATATAATTGAAAGTTTAATTAAAATATACGACGACGCAACAACACAACAACACAACACTGTCTTCGCAGAAGCAGGTCAATCTATGATATGATCACAGCAACTATGATGCGGTGTTCGAATTTGTAATTCATGGCCGGCGACGAATCCATAAATGAGATGGATAAGTTGATGATAGTTGACGATTCAGTTTATTTATGAGTCTGTTCGAAATTGCGCCCACTTCTTTTTACAGCAAAATATCGGAATGATTATAAAAGAACAAATTTGTTATTAATAAGCGCAAATATTATTTTACTGCGTAAACGCTTAATCACGGCGCATATCCCATAAACGCGCGTTACGTAACAAAGCTAAATTAATGACGTAACAACGCCTAACTGTATACAATAAAAATCATAAAGTAAATCATTCAATAAATAAATATAAAAATGGACAAGTCCATTTGTTGCTATAACATATATATTACGTGTTCATGGGTGTGCAATAGAAGACTAGTAGATTGTGCAGGACACACACATTCTATTGTTTCCTCATACACGTGCACAGAATTGACGTACTTGCACACCTTTGGCTCTTGTGATTAATTGCATAGTTTATAAATTACAGAACCCATTGCAAAGTGTTAGACATATATAGATCATTTAAAGAGAACCAACATCCCCAAATACAATTCTTAGAAAAAGGTAATGAATAGTTTTAGTAGTTCATTCAAACAACAAGCTCACGAGACAACAATTTAAAATAAAGTTTCCGTTCATGGGTCTGCAGCAGATTTGTCTTGTGTATTATACACGTTGTCTTGGTTGTAGGCCTACATAACTTCTGTGGTTCTATCGTCTGCAAAGGTCAGCATTTATAGAATTGGCTCACTCGCAAATGTTTGGCGCTTGCGAAAGCAAAGGCTGTTGGTTCCTAAGTTTGAGTAATTAATTGCATTGTTTATGAATTACAGAAACATTTGCGAAGTGTTAGACATGTTAGTCATGCTCATGCTCTTGTTAGTTGTCCCCTTTCAATGGATCTAGTAAAATTGTCCAATCCACAAAACTTACAAATATCTCTTGTGGCTCTCTCATGCATTGATGTATTAATATAACCAATAGAAACGTGAAACAAGTTTTGTTTTTTCAAATCAACCATTCATTAAAAAGATAGCTACAATTGAAGTATTTATATTTTTAATCAGCCACTAAAAAAATTATAATTGTGGTCTTGCGGCAGTATGAGTCTTAATGTGTAATTGTGTGTAATTCTTTCCACAAAATCTACATTTGATAAGTCTTTCTATAGCACGTTTCAACATGTGGCTTGTTAGATAAGATTTGAGTGAAAAGTCATTGCACATGCATACACTCCATCTGAAAGGCCATTCAACCAGTATGTGTCTTCATGTGTCTTGCTAGATCACCTGAACGATGAAAGTATTTGTACATGTGCTGCATTTGAAGGCTCTTTCATCGGTATGTGTTCTCATGTGTACATGCAGTTACGACTGTATTCCGTGTGCAAATCTTTCCACATAATCTATGATTAAAACATGTTTCATCTTGTGGCTCGTTAAATTAAATTTGTGTGAAAAAGTCATTGCACACACACTTCATCAGAAAGGTCTTTCACCAGTATGAGTCAGCATGTGTATATTCAATGTATTTTTGTGTAGGTAAGTCTTTTCAATTTCACACACACTACAACTGATGGGTCTTTCAATGGTTTGAATTCTCATGTGTCTTACTTGATCACTTTTTTGGATGAAGGCCTTGGTACATGTGCTGCATAGTGTGCTGCATCTTTCACAGTATGATTCCGCATGTGCATATTTAGGGCAATTTTTCGTGTGTATGTTTTTTCACATACACTACAACTGAAAGGTCTTTCACCAGTAATGTGACCTCATGTGTCTTACTAGACCACCTTTCTGACAAAAAGTCATTGTACATGTGCTGCATCTGAAAGGTCTTTCACCAGTATGAACCTGGATGTGCTTTGTTAGATTAGATTTCTGTGCAAAAGTCTTTACACATAATCTACAACTGAAAGGTCTTTCACCAGTATGTGTCCTCATGTGTACCCTTAAAGAATTACTCCACGAGAAAGTCTTTCCACATAATCTACAACTGAAAGGTCTTTCACCAGTATGTGTCCTCATGTGCTGTGTTAGATGAGATTTATCTGCAAAAGTATGTCCACATACACTACAACTGAAAGGTCTTTCACCAGTATGTGTCCTCATATGTTTTACTAGATCACCTTTCTGAATGAAAGTCTTTGTACATATCCTACAACTTGAAGGTCTTTCACCAGTATGTGTCCTCATGTGTAGTTAGATACCATTTATGCGCAAAAGTCTGTCCACATACACTACAACTGAAAGGTCTTTCACCAGTATGAGTCCTCATGTGTTTTGTTAGATCACTTTTCTGAATGAAAGTCTTTGTACATATCCTACAACAGATTACGTTTCTGCGCTAAAGTCTTTCCACATACACTACAAATGAAAGGTCTTTCACCAGTATGTGACCTCATGTGTCTTGCTAGATCACTTTTCTGAATGAAAGTCTTTGTACATATCCTACAACTTGAAGGTCTTTCACCAGTATGTGTCCTCATGTGCTTTGTTAGATTAGATTTGTGTGAAAAAGTCATTGCACATGCACTACAACTGAAAGATCTTTCACCAGTATGTGTCCTTTTAGTTATGTTAGCATTATGTGGTCTCACGTGCTTCTTCCCCATTCTTGCCTTTTTCATCATGTGCCTTGTTAGATCACCTTGACACGAAAAAGACTTTCCACATATATCACAACTTATAGTTATGTTAGCATTATGTGGTCTCATGTGCTTCTTCCTTATTCTTGCATCGGAACACTCATTGCACATTGAGGATGACCTTTTAATGTCTGATAGAATCACTGTGCTTACATTATCACCTGGGCAATCAATTTCCTTTAAACAAACTTCACAAGTGCGGTGTTTCACAAGAGGGATCAGTAGATCCCTTGTACCCTTTGTCTTTGAATACAGGCTGTGTTGGTATGGTCTACTCCCATCAATGTCACTTCCATCATTTGTTTTTGTACCATGATCTTCAGTTAGTAGGTTGCTATCTTTTCTTGATTGATTCCTTGAATTACCTGTCACATCCTCTTGAAGGGCATGTTCTTCCTTCACTTCTAGATATATTGTGGCATTTTCATTTCCCAGAAGATCAGCATTTTATGCAAGGGAATAAATAAAAGAGTACATCTTTTAGTGTTGTTTTGCAGTGTTTTGTTATATGTGACCCGGCACAAGATGAAGAAACACAACTTGGATTCATAACCTAATTTTCTAGGTTTTAAAACAGTTACGAGTCTGCATTACCTAAGCTTTAATATGTCCCATAATGATTCTGCAACGCGGAGTTATGAACATTATGCTAAAGGCAATTTTGGACTCTCTGAGAAAAAAAATACTAGGTCTTTCAACAGAATGTCTTCTCATGTGTACAGTTAAGGCATGATTCTGTGTGTAGCTCTTTCCACATAATGTACAAATGAAAGGTCTTTCATCAGTGTGTTTCATCATGTGTCTTGCTAGATCACAATTCTGAACGAAAGTCTCTGTATATATTTGGTGAAATGATTCATCAAACCACAGGTGTAGGTGCAAATCTTTCCACATAATCTATGATTGAAACGTGTTTCATCTTGTGGCTTGTTAAGATTAAATTTGTGTGAAAACGTCATTGCACACACACTTCATCATAAAGGTCTTTCACCAGTATGAGTCAGCATGTGTATATTCAATGTATTTTTGTATAGGTAAGTCTTTTAAGTTTCACACACACTACAACTGAAAGGTCTTTCAATGGTTTGAATTCTCATGTGTCTAATACTAGATCACTTTTTTTGATGAAGGTCTTTGTACATGTGCTGCAACGTGTGCTGCATCTTTCACAGTATGATTCCGCATGTGCATATTTAGGGCAGTTTTTCGTGTGTATGTTTTTTCACATACACTACAAGTGAAAGGTCTTTCACCAGTATGTGACCTCATGTGTCTTGCTAGACCACCTTTCTGACAAAAAGTCATTGTACATGTGCTGCATCTGAAAGAATTTTAACCAGTATGTATTCTCATGTGTACCACTAGAGCCTGTCTATGAGCAAAAGACTTCCCACATGTACTGCAACTGAAAGGTTTTTCACCAGTATGAGTCTCCATGTGCAGTTTAAGTTGATACTGATGAGAGAAAGACTTCGCACATGTACTGCAACTAAAAGGTTTTTCACCAGTATGTGTTCTCATGTGTACCACTAGAGTACATCTATGAGCAAAAGACTTCCCACATGTACTGCAACTGAAAGGTTTTTCACCAGTATGAGTCTGCATGTGCTGTTTAAGATGATGCTGACGAGAGAAAGACTTCGCACATGTACTGCAACTAAAAGGTTTTTCACCAGTATGATACTGCATGTGCTTTGTTAGATTAGATTTCTGTGCAAAAGTCTTTCCACATAATCTACAACTGGAAGGTCTTTCACCAGTATGTGTCCTCATGTGTAACCTTAAAGCATATCTCCAAGAGAAAGTTTTTCCACATAATCTACAACTTAAAGGTCTTTCACCAGTATGTGTCCTCATGTGCTGTGTTAGATAAGATTTTTCTGCAAAAGTATGTCCACATACACTACAACTGAAAGGTCTTTCACCAGTATGTGTCCTCATATGCTTTGTTAGATACCATTTCTGTGCAAAAGTCTGTCCACATACACTACAACTGAAAGGTCTTTCACCAGTATGTGACCTCATGTGTCTTGTTAGATCACTTTTCTGAATGAAAGTCTTTGTACATATCCTACAACTTGACGGTCTTTCACCAGTATGTGTCCTCATGTGTACAGTTAGATTACCTTTCTGTGCAAAAGTCTGTCCACATACACTACAACTGAAAGGTTTTTCACCAGTATGTGTCCTCATGTGTCTTGCTAGATCACTTTTCTGAATGAAAGTCTTTGTACATAACCTACAACTTGTATGTCTTTCACCAGTATGTGTCCTCATGTGTATAGTTAGATTACCTTTCTGTGCAAAAGTCTGTCCACATTCACTACAACTGAAAGGTTTTTCACCAGTATGTGTCCTCGTGTGTCTTTCTAGATCACCTCTCTGAATGAAAGTCTTTCTACATATACTACAACTTTCAGATCTTTCACCAGTATGTGTCCTCATGTGCTTTGTTAGATTAGATTGCTGTGCAAAAGTCTGTCCACATACACTACAACTGAAAGGTCTTTCACCAGTATGTGTCCTCATGTGTATAGTAAGATTACCTTTCTGTGCAAAAGTCTGTCCACATTCACTACAACTGAAAGGTCTTTCACCGGTATGTGTCCTCATGTGCTCTGCTAGATCACCTTTCATCTTGAAAGTCATTGAACATGTACTGCATCTGAAAGGTCTTTCACCAGTATGAGAGCATATGCGTTGTTCAAATTTACATGGCTTTTTATCTAATCTACAAACGGTTAGATCACCTTGACATGAAAAAGACTTTCCACATATATCACAACTTATAGTTATGTCAGGCTTCTGTGGTCGTACGTGCTTCTTCCTTCTTGATTCAGAACACTCACTGCACATTGAGGCTGACCTTTTAATGTGTGATAGCATTGCTGTGCCTTCCTTATCACCTGGGCTATCAATTTTCTTAAAACAAACTTCACAATTGCGGTGTTTCACACGAGGGATCTGTAGATCCCTTGCACCCTTTGTCTTTGAATACAGGCTGTGTTGGTACGGTCTACTCCCATTAATGTCACTTCCATCATTTGTTTTTGTACCATGATCTTCAGTTAGTAGGCTGCTATCTTTTCTTGATTGATTCCTTGAATTACCTGTCACATCCTCCTGAAGGGCATGTTCTTCCTTCACTTGTAGATATATTGTGGCATTTTCATTTCCCTGAAGATCAGCATTTTCTGCAAAGGGAATAAACAAAAGAGTACATTTTTTAGTGTTTGTTTTGCAGTGTTTTGTTATATGTTTGTTTTGCAGTGTTTTGTTATATGTGACCTGGGACAAGAAGAAGAAACACAACTTGGATGTCCTAATTTTCTAGATTTTAAAACAGTTACGAGTCTGTATTACCTAAGCTTTAATATGATATAAAGATGGTCCCATAATGATTCTGCAACGCGGAGTTATGAACATTATGCTAAAGGCAATTTTGGACTCTCTGAAAAAAATTTAAGTTAAAATTGCCCGGAAAGTCATACATCTATTTCAAGCGTGAAATGAGCTCAATAAGCAGATGCTATTTGACCGGTTGCATCAGTTGGGTTTTTACTTGAAATTATGCAATCTGGTGCATACCATGGAAGAAAATTGTATATACTAGAATACATAAAACATACACACATGATAGGGTACCAACAACCGTCAACAGGGGGGGGGGGGGGGGGGGGGGGGCGGGGGCATTGCGAGGAAGCAAAGGGAGCTTTTGCATTTTGGGCTTGAAAATTGGGCTTGAAATTTTGTGCATACGAGAAAAAAAATTGCACATTGTATGTAGTGGAAGCTATGGATTCAAACATACATTATGTGCATAAGGGGAAGGGGGCAATTACCCCCTCCTCTTCTGAATGTGGGGGGGGGGGGGGGGGGGTCATGTCCTCCCATCCCTCACATTGACGCACATCCACACATATATTCACCTCACACACACACATGTACATGCATGTAAAAATAAAGATACTGTACTAATTTGGGATGGAGACATTTTTTTAATTGGTGTTCAAAATATCACTTTAGCTTCATAATACCAATGTATTATTAGTACTATTTCTTTTAATATAATTAAATCATTTTAATCATTATTTGTGGACGTGGTGTCAAGATTGGTAAAGCCCGCGCTTTCCGATCGTGAGATTCCGAGTTTGAACCTAGCTGTGTAGGCCCACTGTGTTTGTCCTTCAGCAAGACAATTAATCCGCTATTGCTGCTCTCGACCCAGGTGTATATTGGTCACATGGTTTGATGTTAATTAGCCTTATGTCTAGGTCACAAATGCTTCGATTTGGGAAACGGCGCCCCTACGATGCCACTTTTAGATGAAATCTTGCAGGAATCTTGCGGGAATCTTGCAGCGCCCACAAGGGTGCCTTGGCTATTGTGCGGTCGCCAAGGCATTTTTCCTCGCCGTACGATGTCCAAAAATTGTTTAATGCGGAGTAAAAAAAAAAAAAAACATACATTTTTTAGTTACCGTAAGCCCAAAATAAGTCATAAAGAGCATCGCATGGGCACCGCAAATGAAAGGTCTTTTATCAGTGTGTTTCATAATGTGTCTTGATAGAGTAGATTTTGTGAAAAAAGTCATTGCACACACACTACCGTAAAACGTGTATAAGGCGCACTTTTTTTTCCGTCAGAAAAATTTCAAAGTGGGGGATGCGCCTTATACACAGGTTTTTTTGGGGGGGACACCCTGTACTCATGTTCAATGCCTATTACACTGGTCTAGGACATGACAAGAGCTTGATGTGAGGTGAACATTTATCAACATATACCTTTTTCCTACATAAATGATAGTGGTTAGCCAAAAAAATACAAGGCTTTTAAGCAGTTACACTGCTACTAATTGATTATTCAAATGTTCATGAGAAGCAGCACTCATTTAATATTCAATTTTCTAACCAGTGGTTATACATTTTTCTCATTAAAAAGAGTTATTAATGAATTATTTTGTATGCATATTTAATGAGCATTGTGGTTATCCATTTTTCTCATTAAAAAAAGTTATTAATGAATTTAGTTTTTTGCGTATTTAATGAGCATCTAATGAATATATATGAATATTCATGAGCAACAGTCTTTCACTGATATGCGTCTTCATGTGTCTTGCTTGATCGCCTATCTGAATGAAAGTCTTGGTACACGTGCTGCATCTAAAAGCAGGGGTGTGAGAGCAAGATGGAAAAAAAGTCGGAAAAAATCTGAAATGAAAAGTGTGCGCGAAGTCCCTTACCTTAGGCCGGGGTTCAAGGCTCGATGCAGCCGTATCACTCGGCGGAAAGGTGTGCAGCGCATGCTGTCGGTGTGCATGCTAGCGCTGCGGGTAGCACAGGCGCGCGTTCGTTCAGGTGTAAGGCCACGCCCAGGCTAAACCTCGCCGTTGAATGCACACGTGTGCGATTTCCGCATGTGCTAAATACGAAATTGGTACGTTGTACGATGTAGCACTCAATATGTCATCAAAATATGCTAAACCATTGAGTGCTAATATTCAAAATAATCGGAAATTAAAAATAATCGGAAATTAGAAATTAAAAATAAGCGGCAAATGAAGATTGCTGTTTGAGGTAAAAAGTCGGAATTCCGCGTAAAATCGGAGGTCTCACACCCCTGTAAAAGGTCGTTCACCAGAATGTCTTCTCATGTGTACAGGTAAGGCATAATATTGTGTGTAGTGCTCTTTCCACATAATGTACAAATGAAAGGTCTTTCATCAGTGTGTTTCATCATGTGTCTTGCTAGATCACAATTCTGAATGAAAGTCTCTGTATATTTGGTACATCTGAAAGGCTTTTCAACAGTATAAGTCTGCATGTGTACATTTAGGGCATTTTGTGTGTGGAATTTGTTTCCAAATATCGTTCAACTGGTTTTCACCAGTATGTGTCCTCATGTGTCTTGCTAGACTACCTTTCTGTGCAAAGGTCTGTCCACATTCACTACAACTCTAAGGTCTTTCACCGGTATGTGTCCTCATGTGTCTTGCTAGACTACCTCTCTGTGCAAAAGTATGTCTACATACTTTTGCACCAGTATATTAAAGTCTGTACATTTAGGACATTGTTTGTGTGGAATTTCTTTCCAAATATCGTTCAACTGGAAGGTCTTTCACCAGTATGTGTCCTCGTATGTCTAGTTAGATTACCTTTCTGTGCAAAAGACTGTCCACATTCACTACAACTGAAAGGTCTTTCACCAGTATGTGTCCTCATGTGTTTTGTTAGATCACTTTTCTGAATGAAAGTCTTTGTACATATCCTACAACTTGAAGGTCTTTCACCAGTATGTGTCCTCATGTGTACAGTTAGATACCATTTATGTGCAAAAGTCTGTCCACATACACTACAACTGAAAGGTCTTTCACCAGTATGTGACCTCATGTGTCTTGCTAGATCACTTTTCTGAATGAAAGTCTTTGTACATATCCTACAACTTGAAGGTCTTTCACCAGTATGTGTCCTCATGTGCTTTGTTAGATTAGATTTGTGTGAAAAAGTCATTGCACATGCACTACAACTGAAAGATCTTTCACCAGTATGTGTCCTTTTAGTATGTGTCCTCATGTGTCTTTCAAGATCAACTTTCTGACAGAAAGACTTTGCACATGTACTGCAACTAAAACTTTTAAAAGGTTGTTTACCAGTATGTTTTCTCATGTGTACCACTAGAGAACTTCTAGGAGCAAAACACTTTGCACATGTACTGCAACTGAATGGTTCTTCACCAGTATGAATCTGCATGTGCTCTTTTAGTTTATCTTGAGAAGAGAAATACAATGCACATATACTGCACCTGAAAAGTATGTCAGCATTATGCGTTCCCATATACTTCTTTTGTATACCTGACTGAACACTCATTGCACATTGAGGGTGACCGATCCATGTGTGATAATATGCCTGTGTTGTTTCCTGGGCCATCAATTTCCTTTGAACAAACCTCACATTGTTTACTTTTCAAACAAGATTGACTGTGTTTAGGGCTCTGTTGGTCTCTCGTATCAATGTTACTTGAATACAGGCTACCTTGGGAAGGTCCAACACCATCATTCATGATCTCCCCATGATTGTTAGTGAGTACGTTGTTCTTCATTCCTGAATGATTCCTTGAACTACATAATGTACCTGCACCACCTTCCTGAAGGGCCAATTTTTCTGTCACATCTAGATTCAGAGAGCTATTGAAGCTTCCACATGAATCAACCGTTTCACCCACCAAAAGATCAGGATTATCTGCAATGAAACACAGATAATGCCATTTAATTCAATGTCCATTCAGGTCTTTTCATATGATAAGATGGATCATTTTCATACTTGATATATTATGCTGAATTATTTGAATGATTTCCAATTAAATTACTATAAATGTACACATTTGTTGTGAGGTAATGACAAACTGAGTGTCGAATTTCAGAGAACATGCAATTTTAATGGCAGAATAAACTTTATTTGGTCAAAATCTGTCCAGAAACGGCTGAAATATCAATAAATATATCTGATCTTATTATTATTTGGGGCCCAAATAATTAGATGATTTTTTCAAAAGATTTTAAAAATGCATACACTTTTTCAAAAATTTTCTAAAGCATTTTTTAAATACCCTAGTTGTTGAAGATCTCTCTATTTAATCATTATTTCAACAAAAATCACATGCATATAATTTCGTATGAAAAGCGGTTGAAAGCAATGCCTTTTTAGAGAGTGCCCTCTTGTGTTTTAATGGCTCTTTTTAATGATAACGGGCTTTTTACTTAGTTGTTTGTAATTTTGTATACCTTTCGAGCATGGTGAAGTTATAACTATTAGTTTATAATGTTATTGTCCAGGTTTGGTTACTAAAGTTCAGTCTTGCCAAAACTGTACTACCCCTTTAATATCAAACAGTAACAAAACTTTTACAAGCCGATGTTGTACTTGCAAGGTGATCCTCTTAAATATCAGATGAGGGTACTATATTGTATGCCAGTCATGCTCATGCTCTTGTTAGTTGTCCCCTTTCAATGGATCTAGTAAAATTGTCCAATCCACAAAACTTACAAATATCTCTTGTGGCTCTCTCATGCATTGATGTATTAATATAACCAATAGAAGCGTGAAACAAGTTTTGTTTTTTCAAATCAACCATTCATTAAAAAGATAACTACAATTGAAGTATTTATATTTTTAATCAGCCACTAAAAAAATTATAATTGTGGTCTTGCGGCAGTATGAGTCTTAATGTGTAATTGTGTGTAATTCTTTCCACAAAATCTACATTTGATAAGTCTTTCTATAGCGCGTTTCAACATGTGGCTTGTTAGATTAGATTTGAGTGAAAAGTCATTGCACATGCATACACTCCATCTGAAAGGCCATTCAACCAGTATGTGTCTTCATGTGTCTTGCTAGATCACCTGAACGATGAAAGTATTTGTACATGTGCTGCATTTGAAGGCTCTTTCATCGGTATGTGTTCTCATGTGTACATGCAGTTACGACTGTATTCCGTGTGCAAATCTTTCCACATAATCTATGATTAAAACATGTTTCATCTTGTGGCTTGTTAAATTAAATTTGTGTGAAAAAGTCATTGCACACACACTTCATCAGAAAGGTCTTTCACCAGTATGAGTCAGCATGTGTATATTCAATGTATTTTTGTGTAGGTAAGTCTTTTCAATTTCACACACACTACAACTGATGGGTCTTTCAATGGTTTGCTTTCTCATGTGTCTTACTAGATCACTTTTTTGGATGAAGGTCTTTGTACATGTGCTGCATAGTGTGCTGCATCTTTCACAGTATGATTCCGCATGTGCATATTAAGGGCAATTTTTCGTGTGTATGTTTTTTCACATACACTACAACTGAAAGGTCTTTCACCAGTATGTGACCTCATGTGTCTTGCTAGACCACCTTTCTGACAAAAAGTCATTGTACATGTGCTGCATCAGAAAGGTCTTTCACCAGTATGTGACCTCATGTGTCTTGCTAGACCACCTTTCTGACAAAAAGTCATTCTACATGTGCTGCATCTGAAAGGTCTTTCACCAGTATGATACTGCATGTGCTTTGTTAGATTAGATTTCTGTGCAAAAGACTTTCCACATAATCTACAACTGAAAGGTCTTTCACCAGTATGTGACCTCATGTGTCTTGCTAGACCACCTTTCTGACAAAAAGTCATTGTACATGTGCTGCATCAGAAAGGTCTTTCACCAGTATGATACTGCATGTGCTTTGTTAGATTAGATTTCTGTGCAAAAGACTTTCCACATAATCTACAACTGAAAGGTCTTTCACCCGTATGTGTCCTCATGTGTACCTTTAAAGAATTACTCCAAGAGAAAGTCTTTCCACATAATCTACAACTGAAAGGTCTTTCACCAGTATGTGTCCTCATGTGCTGTGTTAGATGAGATTTATCTGCACAAGTCTGTCCACATTCACTACAACTGAAAGGTCTTTCACCAGTATGTGTCTTCATGTGTACATTTAGATTAGATTGCTGTGCAAAAGTCTGTCCACATACACTACAACTGAAAGGTCTTTCACCAGTATGTGTCCTCATGTGTTTTGTTAGATCACCTTTCTGAATGAAAGTCTTTGTACATATCCTACAACTTGACGGTCTTTCACCAGTATGTGTCCTCATGTGTACAGTTAGATTATGTTTCTGCGCTAAAGTCTTTCCACATACACTACAAATGAAAGGTCTTTCACCAGTATGTGACCTCATGTGTCTTGCTAGATCACTTTTCTGAATGAAAGTCTTTGTACATATCCTACAACTTGAAGGTCTTTCACCAGTATGTGTCCTCATGTGCTTTGTTAGATTAGATTTGTGTGAAAAAGTCATTGCACATGCACTACAACTGAAAGATCTTTCACCAGTACTGTATTTGCTGGTGTATTAACCGCACCTTTTTTCAAAAAAAAAGAAGAAAAAAAGGGGGTGCGGTCCTTATCACCTGGGCTATCAATTTTCTTAAAACAAACTTCACAATTGCTGTGTTTCACACGAGGGATCTGTAGATCCCTTGTACCCTTTGTCTTTGAATACAGGCTGTGTTGGTACGGTCTACTCTCATCATTGTCACTTCCATCATTTGTTTTTGTACCATGATCTTCAGTTAGTAGGTTGCTATCTTTTCTTGATTGATTCCTTGAATTACCTGTCACATCTTCTTGAAGGGCATGTTCTTCCTTCACTTCTAGATATATTGTGGCATTTTCATTTCCCTGAAGATCAGCATTTTCTGCAAGGGAATAAACAAAAGAGTACATTTTTTAGTGTTGTTTTGCAGCGTTTCGTTATATGTTTGTTTTGCAGTGTTTTGTTATATGTGACCAGGCACAACATTAGGTTTCAGTAAGTTAGCCGTGATCTCCACCACCGTGGTGATCAACTCTGCAATTTGAATAGCTTCCCTCAACATTCCATGCCCCGTTAACTGCTCCCACGAGACCTAGTGGTATTATAGAGATAATCTCCTCCAGTTACACACAGTAAAGTGCATGGCCACTAGTCTAGGTTTCTAGACCTTATCATTCTTATTCATTGTGTGGTGTGACTGATATTATATTGACTCAATAAATCCTGCCAGTGTATAGTAGCGAAGTCATTATTATTATTATTATTGGGTATATATAGGTGGGGTCGAACTAGAACACCCGTGTCTCTTTCGTATTTTAACCATTTGGGTACCGGGCAGTTTTAAAAGTTGTATAGGTCGTTGTGTTCTTAAAATCGTGATTGATTTTCCCTGATTAAAAACCCCGCGGGTGCCGCTAGTTTGCAGTATATTTGCAGAAGAATAATTGGCTGCATTGTTTAAATTCATTGCGAAAATCACACAAATAAAAAGAATCATGTACACTTCATCCACATAATGAATGATGGCAGAGTTATTTAATCTCAAAATCTTTAAATTCAACATTGTCATTGATTTATATTTAGGTATAAGTATGTACAACATTCATGATTACTACATAACTACATAATTCATACAACTTATAATTCTGTTTTTTTCTACCATAACCCCCCCCCCCCTCTCCTATACTAAATGCGGTTGATCCTCTCTCCTCTCTACTCCTTCCTACCATTTGACAATAGGGTAAAGCAAACAAACTTGATACTCTGTACACATCCGAACCCAAACTCGTCTGTAGTGTCTGCGTATCAAGACTAGCAGCAAGACGTCTTGATTGAGACACCATCTGCTAGAAATTAGCGCCGAGGCCACTACCGATAAGAACGGTGTAAAAGGTGATAAAATTCTACTAGAGGCACGAATCTCTCAACCTCTCCTCAGGCCTAAGAAGAGGATATTTTCTAACTTGGGTGAAACATCATGAGATGAAGAAACACAACTTGGATTTATAACCTAATTTTCTAGGTGTTAAAACAGTTACGAGTCTGCATTACCTAAGCTTTAATATGTCCCATAATGATTCTGCAACGCGGAGTTATGAAGATTATGCTAAAGGCAATTTGGACTCTCTGAGAAAAAAACTAGATGGATCTTCGACTGCGCGCAGTCGAAAATGATGCCTCCGCCATTACGCAATTTATTCATATCAAGCCCATATCAACATGTACACAGAATTATTTCTGTCAACTAAATTTTGATGGTACTCTGTCTTTTAGATCTTAAACCGAAAACTCAATGAAAATCCTATAATATGAATATTGTACCTCTTCTGAAAGCTGAGAACATACTGAGCATGAAAAGGTTAATTTTGAAGCCCTAACACCGCCCAGAAAACAATTAAAAGCAAATTTAAACTCTTATTCTGAACCCCGATTTTCGCCGTTTGACGGCGATTTGGTGCAGAGAAATTTGATGACGTCACAGGTTGACTAGGCCCAAACCACCCCGCGTACGGCGGCCGCGGACGGTAGAGCGGTAGTACCATAGTACCCTTTGCCTCCCCCAACGATCCCCCAGTCCAGCTCGCGCGAGTTATGCTGCCCTGCTCAATCGATAGAACGCCGTCCTTGTCAATGTCATTTTTCTTGTTAGATTCGACCTGATATCTGCAAAATCGGAGAATGGTGGAAATGTCTGAAGGAAGTGAAGATTTCAGGCATGGTTTTGAGGTGGAAATCGCGAGTTCACCAGTATCGACAAACTTGAATTCGAGTCGCAAAGTCGGGAAAAGATGCATGGCGTATGGTAGATCGACAAAACTATCACTTTCATGGCCTCTTTGACTTTGACATTATATTGTATTTTTCTCTGTCGGTATTCTAAGCCGATAGTGAAAAATAACAATAATAATGTCGAAGAGGCCATGAAAGTGATAGATTTGTCGATCTGGTGTATGGCTGCGGCAATTGTATAGCGAATTGCACCATGTCCATGCACTAGTTTGCCGGGAAAAATGCTGGGGGAAAGGGCGCATTGAAACCCGCACTCCGGTGTCGGCACGCTACCCCGCTAGCTGGCCGTGCCGCGCTCGTGAAAAGTACCCTACGAAACACAAATGTAACGTACCCAAAATCAACTAAATCTTCAAAAATTGCTCAAATAATGGTCATGATTTCAAAGTAGTTATCTTTTTTACCTGTTTTGTGTAACTACTTTGAAATCATGACCATTATTTGAGCAATGGTCGAAGATTTAGTTGTTTTTGGGTACGTTACATTAATTTGTTTCACGAGCGCGTCACGGGCAGCGTAGCGTGCCGACACCGGAGTGCGGGTACAATAGTGAACTAGCGCCAAAAGTCTCCCAAATCCCCGTTATCATTGTCGCTGTCTGATGAATCATTCCTGTCCTCTTCTTCATCTTCTTCGGAAAAATCCATTGCGAAAATCAGTTCGAGAGTATTTTCCTCCATTTTCCTCGAAATAAAACTGTCGAGCTCGATCGTACGTTATCCAAAAGCAATATACACAAGTACAACACATGCAGTACATACAATGCACGCGCTCGCTTTGCTCAGCTGATCGGCCGGGCCCATTCAACCGGTGACGTCACGATTTTCAGGCCGATCAGTGAGCGAATTTCAGTCAACGAGACGGCTCTCTTTTGCCCCATTTTCGAAGACTTTTTAAGTCAAATTTTAAGATCTATATCGCGGATTAAGTTAATATCCTTAGAAAAAGTAACATTTCCTTCACAAACATACCAAATTTTGCCAATTTGAAAGTCAACCAGGGTTCGGTTTAACGTATCACAATTATGAGCTATAAGTGACCTTGAACTTTGCCCTCATGACCCCAAAATCTAATGACTACAATTGTTCCCTAAGATACATTCAGGTATCAAGTTGGATTGAAATCTGATATTCAGTTCTTGAGATTTCCAATCTCAAGCTACTTTACATATAATGTGACCTTTGACCTCATGACCCCCAAAATCTAATCAGTTCATTGGCTCTCCAAGGAACATACATGTACCAAGTTTGGTCAGAATCTGTCAATCCCTTCTTGAGATAACGCGATCACAAGCTATTTTTGCATATATAATGAGCTATGTGACCTTTGACCTCATGACCCCAAAATCTAATCAGATCATTGGCCCCCCAAGATACATACATGTACCATGTTTGGTCAGAATCCGTCAATCCGTTCTTGAGATAACGCGATCACAAGCTATTTTTGCATATATAATGAGCTATGTGACCTTTGACCTCATGACCCCAAAATCTAATCAGATCATCGGCCCCCCAAGATACATACATGTACCAAGTTTGGTCACAATCTCTCAACCTCTCCTCAGGCCTAAGAAGAGGATATTTTCTAACTTGGGTGAAACATCATGAGATGAAGAAACACAACTTGGATTTATAACCTAATTTTCTAGGTTTTAAAACAGTTACGAGTCTGCATTACCTAAGCTTTAATATGTCCCATAATGATTCTGCAACGCGGAGTTATGAAGATTATGCTAAAGGCAATTTGGACTCTCTGAGAACTAGATGGATCTTCGATTGCGCGCAATCGAAAATTATGCCTCCGCTATCACGCGATTTTAATATCAAGCCCAAATTAACATGCACCGATTTTATTTTTAAAAATATTTTTCATATATTTTGAGTCCTGTGACCTTGACCATATGACCCCAATCTTTGATGGCTCCCTAAAAAACATTCAAGTATGAAGTTTGATTGAAATCTGACATTTAGTTCTTGAGATTTTGGCATTACAAGCTTTTTTGCATGTATAATGAGTCCCGTGACCTTGACCTCAACCTCATGACCCCAACATTTTATGGCTACGTTGACTCTTTATGATACATTCAGGTACCGAGTTTGATTGAAATCTGACATTCAGTTCTTGAAATTTTGCCATTACAAGCCATTTTCTCATACATATTGAATCCTGTGACCTTGACCTTTGACCTCATGACCCCCAACATCTAAGCAGATCAGTGGCACCCCGATATGTACACTCATACCAAGTTTGAAATTGATCCGTCAACCGATTCTTGAGATATCGCAAGAACGAGGCATTTTTGCATATATATTGAGTTCTGTGACCTTGACCTTTGACCTCATGACCCCCAAAATCTAATCAGATCATTGTCACCCCAATATGTACACTTATACCAAGTTTGAAATTAATCCGTCAACTGGTTCTTGAGATATCGCGAGAACGAAAACGGGACATACGGACGGACGTACGGACGGACAACCCGAAAACATAATGCCTCCGGCCACTTCGTTGGCGGAGGCATAAAAAAACTAGATGCATCTTCGACTGCGCGCAGTCGAAAATGATGCCTCCGCCATTACGCAATTTATTCATATCAAGCCCATATCAACATGTACATGTACACACTAAATTTTGATGGTACTCTGTCTTTTAGATCTTAACGTATCACAATTATGAGCTATAAGTGACCTTGAACTTTGCCCTCATGACCCCAAAATCTAATGACTACAATTGTTCCCTAAGATACATTCAGGTATCAAGTTGGATTGAAATCTGATATTCAGTTCTTGAGATTTCCAATCTCAAGCTACTTTTACATATAATGAGCCCTGTGACCTTTGACCTCATGACCCCCAAAATCTAATCAGTTCATTGGCTCTCCAAGGAACATACATGTACCAAGTTTGGTCAGAATCTGTCAATCCCTTCTTGAGATAACGCGATCACGAGCTATTTTTGCATATATAATGAGCTCTGTGACCTTTGACCTTTGACCTCATGACCCCAAAATCTAATCAGATCATCGGCCCCCCAAGATACATACATGTACCAAGTTTGGTCAGAATCTGTCAATCCCTTCTTGAGATAACGCGATCACAAGCTATTTTTGCATATGTAATGAGCTCTGTGACCTTTGACCTCATGACCCCAAAATCTAATCAGATCATTGGCCCCCCAAGATACATACATGTACCATGTTTGGTCAGAATCTGTCAATCCCTTCTTGAGATAACGCGATCACAAGCTATTTTTGCATATGTAATGAGCTCTGTGACCTTTGACCTCATGACCTCATGACCCCAAAATCTAATCAGATCATCGGCCCCCCAAGATACATACATGTACCAAGTTTGGTCAGAATCTGTCAATCCCTTCTTGAGATAACGCGATCACGAGAACGGGACGTACGTACGTACGTACGTACGGACGGACAGACGGACAACCCGAAAACATAATGCCTCCGGCTACTTCGTTGCGGAGGCATAAAAAAATAGATCTTTCACCAGAATGTCTTCTCTTGTGTACAGTTAAGGCATGATTCTGTGTTTAGCTCTTTCCACATAATGTACAAATGAAAGGTCTTTCATCAGTGTGTTTCATCATGTGTCTTGATAGATCACAATTCTGAACGAAAGTCTCTGTATATTTGGTACATCTGAAAAGCCTTTCAACAGTTTAAGTCCGCATATGTACATTTAGGGCATTTTTTGTGTGGAATTTGTTTCCAAATATCGTTCAACTGGAAGGTCTTTCTCCAGTATGTGTCCTCATGTGTGTAGTTAGATTACCTTTCTGTGCAAAAGTCTGTCCACATTCACTACAACTGAAAGGTCTTTCACCGGTATGTGTCCTCATGTGTCTTGCTAGACTACCTTTCTGTGCAAAAGTATATCTACATACACTACAACTGAAAGGTCTTTCACCAGTATGTGTCCTCATATGTTTTACTAGACTACCTTTCTGAATAAAAGTCTTTGTACATATCCTACAACTTGAAGATCTTTCACCAGTATGTTTCCTCATGTGTATAGTTAGATTACTTTTCTGTGCAAAAGTCTGTCCACATTCACTACAACTGAAAGGTCTTTCACCAGTATGTGTCCTCATGTGTCTTGTTAGATCACCTTTCTGAATGAAAGTCTTTCTACATATACTACAACTTTCAGGTCTTTCCCCAGTATGTGTCCTCATGTGCTTTGTTAGATTAGATTGCTGTGCAAAAGTCTGTCCACATACACTACAACTGAAAGGTCTTTCACCAGTATGTGTCCTCATGTGTTCTGCTAGATCAGCTTTCAGAATGAAAGTCATTGAACATGTACTGCATCTGAAAGGGCTTTCACCAGTATGAGAGCCTATGCGTTGTTCAAATTTACATGGATTTTTATCTAATCTACAAACGGAAGGCTGTTTGCACGTATGTTTCATCATGTGCCTTGTTAGAGTTCCTTCACATGAGAAGCACTTTCCACATACATCACAACTTACAGGATGTGTTCTCATGTGGCTTGTTAGATTAGATTTGTGTGAAGAAGTCATTGCACATACACTACAACTGAAAGAGCTTTCATTAGTATGTGTCCTTTGAGTTATGTTAGCATTATGTGGTCTCATGTGCTTTTTTCCTTTTCTTGCCTTTTTGATCATGTGCCTTGTTAGATCACCTTGACATGAAAAAGACTTTCCACATATATCACAACTTATAGTTATGTCAGGCTTCTGTGGTCTTATGTGCTCCTTCCTTCTTGATTCAGAACACTCACTGCACATTGAGGATGACCTTTTAATGTGTGATAGCATCGCTGTGCCTTCCTTATCACCTGGGCTATCAATTTTCTTAAAACAAACTTCACAATTGCGGTGTTTCACACGAGGGATCTGTAGATCCCTTGTACCCTTTGTCTTTGAATACAGGCTGTGTTGGTACGGTCTACTCCCATTAATGTCACTTCCATCATTTGTTTTTGTACCATGATCTTCAGTATTCGTTGAATTACCTGTCACATCCTCTTGAAGGGCCTGTTCTTCCTTCACTTGTAGATATATTGTGGCATTTTTATTTCCCTGAAGATCAGCATTTTCTGTGGGGGAATAAACAAAAGAGTAAATTTGAAGGTTTCATATGTTTACCTTTAGATATACAGCTTTGATTAGTAACATTTCATCATATTAATCAATCATTCAAGCAAGTTTCCTTAACCCTTTGAACCCTGAATTACTTCATAAGTTACATAAAAATCTATGAAAGATACTTACTTTCTACAGGCCAATATATGTTTTCTTATCAATAAAAGAGACACAAATGAAGGGAAACTCTTACTTTACAACCAGTAGACCACTTTTTGGTGCCAGTCAGCCCAGCAATTGACTCCTGGCTCCCCGATGCACAAATATGCCTCACATCCACTGCATATGAACACTGTCTTTCTGCGTTTTGGTAAGTCTTTTTCTTCTGCATCAAGATTTTTGGCTTTGGCCCTCTTGTATTTTTCTGTGCAAACCCTACACCTGTGGTTTCTTGAGTCATTTCTCCTTTCTGGGATGTGACTCCCATCATGCATCAGTCTACGATCAGGTTCGGATAATCGACGACGTCCTATGCTTGATGTTTGTGCTGACAACGTAATAGGAATAAGAGAAATCATTTCGTCGGACAAACCTTTTCCTACGTGCCTTCATTTTGACCATCACCATCTTGACCATGACTAATTGCTCCATCGACACACTGACTATGATCAGCCCCACTTGTACCGAGCTGGACTTGCAAAGGTACTGCGAAATCGACCAATGCAGCCGCTGCAACCTCGTCTTCCATGTCAATTTCTTCCTCAAAATCACTACTCTGACAATATTTAGAGTCATCAATGTCTTCCGTGGGATTTCCCAGTATATAAGAGCACAAGCCTCTTTGGTTGTGTATGTTTTTCTTGCCATTCCTCATGGATTTTTCCACTTTAACTTTGATCGAAATTCAAGAAAATTACGCCTGCCATATCTAAAGACCCAGACAATGACGTAACTAATCACCTGATCAAAAACGGGGTCACCCAAACTTTCAAGCCTTTTGGGTAAATCTACTTTCTCAGCGAGGTTGGAAAACTGGCCTTTCAGGTTCAAAGGGTTAGAGGAACATTTCATCTAGATAGATAGGTACAAATTTGACACCAAATTGAAGTTTTGGACTTCAATGCATTGTTAAATCTACAACTGCACCTTAAAAACAAACACAAAAAGAATGAAGAAATCTTACAGCCACTGTCTAAGTTTAGCAATATTTGACTTATTCCTTGGGTACATACAAATTTACTATATATATGTGCTATGAAAACAAACAAGAAATTAATACACTACTCAAAAAAAGTTAAGGATCACAAAGACGGAAACTTTCATAGTCAGCTACTCTTTCATGCACAGAAAAAGAATGATATATACATGTACGATGTAGGATGTACAATCGTCGGAGATAAGGGGAATAGTGTGTCAAATGCTGTCCACAGATATTGTGCTAGTCAAAAAGATTTGGCCTTTGGGCATCTGAAGCAACAATGATAATTAGTAATGACCTACAATTTTGTTCAAGTTTTCAATATATTATAACATAAAAGAGAATGATGTGACTTAATCAAATATGAGTCATCAATTGGCTATTTAAACAAGGTCACATGATTTTAAAGTGGGTAGTACAGTTTTGGTTGAACTTTAGTAACCAAACCGGGACAGTAACATTATAAACTAATAGTTATAACTAAGGCTGTAGTTTAACGGTTACACGACGGTTAACCGACCGGCATCGGCAAAAACGTTTTAGGTACAAATTTGACACCAAATTGAAGTTTTGGACTTCAATGCATTGTTAAATCTACAACTGCACCTTAAAAACAAACACAAAAAGAATGAAGAAATCTTACAGCCACTGTCTAAGTTTAGCAATATTTGACTTATTCCTTGGGTACATACAAATTTACTATATATATGTGCTATGAAAACAAACAAGAAATTAATACACTACTCAAAAAAAGTTAAGGATCACTTTTTATTTTGTGTTTACTTTTTATATGAAATATTTTACTCCTGATTGACCTCAAATACACTGTAATCAATTTCACATGGGGTTCAGTTGTTGCATAATGTCTCCTGCATTATTTTGTTTTACTCCAATGAGAACACCATCTAAACACAAAAATATTAAAGAACTAAACCTCACTCATTGCTTGGAAAAAATTCAAGCTAAGAAAAAAGTGATCCTTAACTTTTTTTGAGTAGTATATATCAAAAGTTTTATTAGTTATTTTTTCTTGCACTTGGGTTTCATGCTACTTTGGCATTATAAGATGTCTTCAAAATCTCAAACTGCCTTCCCTACCTGAAACCTCTGACATCAAGTTATGGCCTGTCCTGGGTGCTTGATGATGTGTTGGATGATTGGTCCTCTCTCCTGGGATGGATGCTTCCATAACTTTTGGTCGTTTCCGGTTTCCACTGGCTTTCTTCTTACTGTTCTTGCATATTTTACATTTCATGGCAATACTCGTCTCCGTACCACCCAAGGTATACTGATAGCTTCTACCTTGCAGCGCCTTGTGACAGTCCTCACATTTAGCAGTCTTTCTCCCGACGTAAAGTTTCTGGAGAACGATCTTGGCCTTCTTCAGCTTGGGGAATTCACTCTTGATCTCCCTGCTGACTGATGAGTGTTCACTACTCATGCAGCAACTGCTTCCTCTATCCAAATGCTCACCACGATTGTCACCACCATCTGAAGAAAGAAAAAATACACACAAAATTAGACATAAGTTTATGAATGGATCTTGGATATATTTGTGTAAAACTAGAAAAGTGATACAGGGAAACCCCGTTATAATGAGCTCGCTTATAACGAGGTACCGTTTATAACGAGGTGAATCCTTTGGTCCCGATTGTTCCAATGGCATAATGCTCCGATTATAACGAGCTTGGTTATAGCGAGATTCCGGTTATAACCAAATGCTCACCACGATTGTCATCACCATCTGAAGAAAAAAAAACACACAAAATTAAACATAAGTTCATGAATGGATCTTGGGATATCTTTGTGTAAAACTAGAAAAGTGATATTACCGTATGTGCAAGTGCCCCAACCGCATCAGTGTGTATTATTAAACTAAACACCAACTTTGGGGTGTCATTTGAAGGGGAAACACAATGTTTAGATGATCAGACTGTGCTCGGGATCAGCATTACAAAGCACTTCAAATTTTAACTTGTGAATTTTAGTACAAACAGAACTAAAACAAGTTACAAAGTACCATTTCATATTGGGTGGACAACATACAAGAAAGCCCACTTACGCTTTTTCCTGCACATGAACTGTGTTATCATAGACATATTTTCAAGAATATCTTTCACCAACTGTTTTTATAGTATATTTGTCTGACCTGACAAATGGATTGACATACTCAATTGATGCCCCATCATTGTGTGTCATTCAGTATAAAGGCATTTAATTCACATTGCTGTTCTCTACCCAGGAACAAAATGGATACTTGATTGGTGTTGAATTAGCTTACAGAGCCCTTTATATTAGAGTAGCTTGAGCTCCCCTGGGAGTTGAGATGGTGTGCAAGATTATTGTGTGGGTTTAAACTGTATCTGATGGCTAACAGCAAGTATGCGCCTTTAATGGCTTGTATCATGCTCATATTATTGTTGCAAGCTCCATTTTAAGAATTTCTCTCATCACGTACCTTTACTTGTTTCTTCCTCAGTTTTTATCTTCATAGCCACGACCTCTGCCTGCTCATCATGTGATAGGTCACATGATTCCATGTCTCCCTGCTGATAACGCGACAGATCAGGTGATTCCCTGGCATCCGAACCTCTCTGCTGGTCTTTAGGCACTGCAGGTGACTCCTCACGCAGTCGGCTAGCATCCAGACAACCCTCAAGGAGCGCATCAAGACCACTGTCCATTTCTGAAGGTCCTGCAATAGTGAATACAATGACAATTATTATTGCAAACAAGTCTTAAAATACACTTAATCAATAATAAATTGTTCATTTGTTCTGCATAAACTCATTCTATAAATCTCAGAAGGAAATCTATACATTGTTAAAAGAGGAAATTATGACCATGACATACTCAACATAAGAAGAAAACATTTTATTTTATATAAAATCATATAAAATCAAACACACTTCAAGAAATTAAACAATCATACTGCACAAGTTCTTAGCTTGACATACCAAACATAACATAACATTGAGGTTGTACGACACTACCCCCTGCATAGCTTCCCCTCTTGTGTCTTAAAGGCAAATATGCGTGGGTTAAAATGGGTAGTCAGCCAAATCCAACTCGCACTCCACAGTGAACTCGATGTGTGTTGGATAGATCTAGAGCGGTGCTTCAGAATATCTGAACACGGGCCTTCATATGAAATTGCATGCAGCACACAGCTGGTAGCTATTATGTACCGAGCGATAAACTGTACATTGAGGTAGTCAAACCGCTCAAGCGGATAAGAAGGCAGCGGCACCTGTGATGTCGAGTGCGGTTGAGCGTGTTGCGTAATGCTTTCGCTCGTAAAAATCTCGGATGGATCTCTATTCGACCACGATTCGAGTACCTCCTTGGAATAACAAACATTCTGAACGAGACTATTTTCGTCGCGGTCGTTCAGGAACTGGGACAGTTTGCGATCGCTATTATAACTGAGCAAAGGGGGATTACGTACCGTGTGTTAAAGTGCGCAATACGGATTCGCGCATCTGATATACTGGTCTGAATTGCCTTTAAATATTACAGAGTATGTTTTAAGACATTTGAGCCTACCTCCTCCCAGGTTATCCTCCTCCAGTTTGATCTCCACAGCCACATAGTTGTAAGGCGCTTCATCATGTGACAGTGTATCAGGTGGTTCCATCTTCACTCTAGTGATCCCTTCATGTCTGGGAAATCCAGAGGTGACATTTAGGCTTCTATGCTTATCTCTATCTGTCTCAGCTACTTGATCATGTGACACTGGATCAGGTGGTTCTAACGTCACTCTAGTAAGCCCATCATGTCTGGTAATTGCAGTGACATTTAGGTTTCTATGCTTATCTCCGTCGGGCTCAGCTACTTGATCATGTGACAGTGGATCAGGTGGTTCCATCTTCACTCTAGTGATCCCTTCATGTCTGGTAAATCTAGAGGTCTGAAGGCAACTCTCCTTGTCGGGCTCAGCTACTTGATCATGTGACAGTGGATCAGGTGGTGTCAACGTCACTCTAGTGAGCCCATCATGTCTAGTAATTGCAGTGATATTTAGGCTTCTATGCTTATCTCCGTCTGGCTCAGCTACTTGATCATGTGACACTGGATCAGGTGGTTCCATCTTCAGTCCTGTGATCTCATCATGTCTAGTACATCCCAATGTACGAAGGCAACTCTCCTTGTCCAGCTGATCTACTTGGTCATGTGACAGTGGATCAGGTGGTTCCATCTTCAGTCCTCTGATCTCATCATTACCTATTAAAAAGATAAAAAGACGGAAACTTTCATAGTCAGCTACTCTTTCATGCACAGAAAAAGAATATATACGGGTCATTCTTCGATAAGTGTATAGTTTTGCGTCCTGCTACTTTGGTGTCACATAGAAAAAAAATTAAAGCTTTTTTTTTGTTACCTCTTAGTGTTGACTTACAAGTAAGTAAAAAATCAACAAATACAAAAAAAAGTAAAGTGATAACTCTTATATTTTTTTTAATTTTATTTTTTTTAATGTTCCACCCCCCTCAAACTCGCATGTCTCGATGGCATCATGTAAAAATATCATAATACAGCATTTCAAAAAAGGTGCATATTTTTTGTCCTAATATACCTTAATAAATTCAATTTTATGAGTTGACTACGAATACCAAAATTAAATACGCACACATGCAACGAATACAAAAAATAAATTAAAAAAAAGAATCTGTTTTGTGTGTCCCGATATTTCCCGATCTCCGTCACGCATTTTGAGTCCGTCATCTACGGTACAAAAATATGCTAAATTTGAGTGATCGTGGTGGCAACATGTCGGGGGACTAGGTAGTAGAAAGAAGAGACATGTTTTTTCCCCGGTCTATAGGTAAGTAACATTGTTTTTTTTAGATCTTTGTCAAAAACCAGGTCCGTACCTTTATTAAGCGTCATCTTCGAACGCTTGATATTAGCTAGATAAAGATATTAGATTGAATTTCTAATCATTTGTATGAATGTGCCCGTGGAACAACTATACAACACTATCGCTTATTTGTATTGCATACATTGCTATAAGCTATCAGCGATTTAAATGTGTCGGAATGTCATCTCCGGCACGCATCATCTCCGTCAGGTTTTTTTCGTGACGGGGATGATGATTATCATCTCCGAACGATTGCTATTAGCTAGATAAAGATGTTAGATTGAATTTCTAATCATAATGTGCCCACGGAACAACCATACATCACTATCGCTCATTTGTATTAAATACATTGCCATTAGCTATCGGCGCTTTAAATGTGTCTGATAGTCATCTCCGTCACGCATCATCTCCGTCACGGCTCTTTTGTGACTGAGATGGTGAGTTTTAGTTGGATTGTCAACTCAGTTAATTGACACACAATGTTGTTCAAAATTGACAAATATTCTATGACAAAGCTTAGTTTGCATGAATTTTAGATTATTATATAACATGGGATTATAATGTATTCTTAAACATGTTAAATACACGCTTCAGTCATTTCCGTCACGCTTCAGTCATCTCCGTCACGCTGAGTTCAAATGCATAAATTTCAACAAAGATTATACTCTGGTAAAAAATATTTGTATTGGTATTTTTAGTGATCTATTTACTCGTAATCATGTTCCTCTCTTCATCCTAATTTCCTGAGAAAATTTCATAACACTGATTGAAAGCAAAACTATTTGGCAAAATTCACTATTTATTCAGCAAGGCAAGTATAAATGGTGGCTCTAGAGAAAAAAAATGTGATTATGGTTGACCAATGTTTTTTTTTCTTTTCACAGTCACCCTTTCTTTCCAAACAAAGATTGAATAAGAAGTGAATTATGTTCTTCAGTTAAAATGCGACGATCTAGTTGTGCAAAAATGTTGTGACGGAGATGACGCATTAACAGTGTACATGTTAATAAAACCCCCCAAAATATTACATAGCCCCATTAAAGATCGCGCCAAACCATATTTCCCTAATCTACAGATGTTAACATATATTAAACACACAGAAAGAAAGTGGAGAAACAGTTTTGATTTTCACGATCTCACGATGGTCTAAAATATACACTTATCGAAGAATGACCCATACATGTATGATGTAGGATGTACAATCGTTGGAGATAACGGGAATAGTGTGTCAAATGCTGTCCACAGATATTGTGCTAGTCAAAAAGATTTGGCCTTTGGGCATCTGAAGCAACAATGATAATTAGTAATGACCTACAATTTTTCTTCAGATACATTTAGCAGTTTTCAATATATTATAACATAAAAGAGAATGATGTGACTTAATCAAATATGAGTCATTAATTGGCTATTTAAACAAGGTCACATGATTTTAAAGTGGGTAGTACAGTTTTGGTAAGGCTGAACTTTAGTAACCAAACCGGGACAGTAACATTATAAACTAATAGTTATAACTAAGGCTGTAGTGAAACGGTTACACGACGGTTAACCGACCGGCATCGGCAAAAACGTTTTAATTTTCACGGTTTCGTTTTTTTTTTTTTCCCCCATTCTATAGATGGGCAGGTCCAAGCTAATGTCCCCCTTGATGATGAAAATTCATCTTCATTTTAGCATATCAAGTTTGGTATCATTTAAAAGCTAATAGTCTGAAGTTTAGATTTTTAGTGTGGAAATTTGCATAATCTGCATATTTAACGAGTAGGGGTCATCTTATTTGCATATTTCAAATATTAGTGTGACGTACGGGACATTACATTTTTATTTCTAATATTTATTTAATCAATGGAGCATTACTTTCATATATGGGAACTAGTAAAACTAATTACTAGCAATAGTTGACCAAATTGTTAAGTTTCAAAATTAATTGATTATGCTAATTAGGGCGTGTCCAAAATGCTTTGTCCCGTACGTCACAAAAATGCGCACATTTTTTAATATTTCAGTATGAAACAGTTAATTTTTTTCTTTCATATTCTGTGAAGTTCTAATTTATCATACTCCTGACCAGCTAGCCAAGTTTGATGAAAAAAACATGTTTTGATTTTATTAGCTAATTAACAAATGTGACGTACGGGACAAAAGTGTGACGTACGGGACATTTTCAGTGTTAAAGCAATGGCAAGGCAGGTAAAAATTATTTTTTTGTGTTTTAACCGCTAATCATCAAAATAATACTTGCTTAGATGCTCCCCAGAAGTTCAGAATAGATAGGTCTTACCTCCAGGAGCCATCTCTAAAAAAAAAATTCATGTTCCATTTCGTACTTTGTGATATAGCTATATTTTCATGAAAATATGTCTTGAGGGGGAAATTTGAAATATCTTAAAATTACCTTTAATTAATTATCTAAAATACTAGACAATCAATTTGAGTAGGGAAATTGCGTGTCAATGAAGGAGAGACAGTAGTACACTGGTTAAGTACACCAAGACCTTCCAAACGGGTTCAAAAACTGTAAGAAAGTGCTAAAAAGGCACAAAATATAATCACTTATTCTTCTGAACAGTCCCATATATAGGATTTGATGTAAGTTGCCCCATTTTCGATGATTCTGTTTAATTTACTCATATTAATCTCTTTTTTGGCAAATTTAAAAGTAATTTACATCAGAAGAATGTAATCAACACATATTGGTGCCAGAAAAAATAGTTTTTGTTAATTATTAATTAGGAATTAATGAGCTTAATTAATTAACTTTTTTGTTTAAGTCGTATCGTAACTTTTTGTAGAAGTATTATTTTTTTTTCATCAGAATATATTAGATTTATACAATAAGAACAAATATATTGCAAAATAAAATGAAATTAAAATAGAAAAATGACATAGTTTTAGTGAGAAAAAAATGTCCCGTACGTCACATGTCCCGTACGTCACGCGCATACCTATTATCTTTCATTAATTATCGTGGGAAAAAAAGTTGTGAATTAATTAATTTTTTGGTAGTGTGTACTTGAATGTTTACTGAATGCATATATTACAAATTAGTTAGTATTAGCCATGTAGATTCAGAGCATTTTCATGGTACATCATTTTCCAAAAAAGTCAACATTTCTCTGGTCCCGTACGTCACGCTGCATATTAATTAGCATAATTAAATATTAATGGGCGATTTTAATTGTTTTTTTGGCATTTTAGGAAGGGACTGCAAGTAGCTTCCCAAAGCACCAAAAAGATTCTAAATCATAGCTTCTTCCTCCGAGTAATAATCAATTTAAAGCTGTGAATGTCCCGTACGTCACAAGTCAAATAGCTTGGACCTGCCCAGATTCGGTCAGAAAATGGCACGTTTGAACCCTGCCAATCTATTGCTAAAGCAAAGGTATTTTACATGTATTACAATTAAACAAAACAAATAAACAAATGGTAAGAGGATTAATGATAAATGAATAGATTAGACCTGGTAGAGCCAAATTTAGAAGAATCATTTGTGATGAGATATCGAAGGCTTTCATCTTGACAGTGGTTTGTAGACTAACATGGCACTGCCCTGCTGATTCCAATTGAAAAAACGGACAGATATCGGATGGTATATCCGAGAAAGAAAGAAATTTTTTTTTTTTTTTTTTTTCGGTAAACCGGTCGGTTAACCGGTTTTTGCCGTCGGGTAACCGGTTTTCCAAATAACCGACTTACTACAGCCTTAGTTATAACTCCATCATGCTCGAAAGGTATACAAAATTAAAAACGACTAAGTAAAAAGCCTGTTATCATTCAAAAAGAGCCATTAAAACACAAGAGGGTGCTTTCTAAAAAGGCATTGGTTTCAACCATTTTTCATACAAAATTATGCATGTGATGTTTTATTAAAACAATGATTAAATAGAGAGATCATCAACTATTTAAAAAACGCTTTTGAAAATTTTTGAAAAAGTGCAAGCATTTTTTAAATTTTTTGAAAAAACCATCTAATTATTTGGGCCCCAAATAATTATAAGATCAGATATATTTATTGATATTTCTGCCGTTTCTGGGTCGATTTTGACCAAATAAAGTTTATTCTGCCATTAAAATTGCATGTTCTCTCAAATTCGACACTCAGTTTTTCATTACCTCACAACAACAAATGTGATGAGCAGCGCCCTCTCTACCAAAACTGAACTACCCCTTTAAACAAATATGAGTAATTAATTGGCTATTTAAACAAGGTCACATGATTTAACGAGGTAGAACAGTTTTGGTGAGGCTGAGCTTTAGTAACCAAACCTGCACAATAACATTACAAATTAATAGTTTTAACTCCACCATGCTCGAAAGGTATAGAAATTACAAATGACTTAGTGAAAAGCCTGTTATCATTCAAAAAGAGCCATTAAAACACAAGAGAGCGCTCTCTAAAAAAGCATTGGTTTCAATCATTTTTAATACAAAATTATGCGATGTTTTGTTGAATCAAGATTGAATAGAGAGATCATCAACAACTATTTGAAAACCTCTTTTGAACATTTTTGAAAAAGCATTTTACAACCATTTTAATTTTTTTTTACAAAATCATCAAATAAATCTGGGCCTCAGATTTAACCCGTTCCCTACGAGTTTATGAAATCCTCATAGACTTTGTACACAACCCACTCGGTTCCCGTGGTCAAGGGGTTAAGATAGGAAAATGGTGTCTTCATATTTTTCTATCCCAAATCAGAATGCACCCTGTAACGACATTATTACGTACACACGACACAATAGAGAACAGAAGCCATGACGTCATAAAAATCTTTTTTTGGAATTTTCAAATTTGAACTTCATTTTCAGAAAGAGCATAAAAAATCATGTCTAAATACCGAAAAGCAATTGAATATATTGTATATGTTAAGTATTGGCTGAGAATCTGAGATATGCCCATCCTAATGAATTTTACTTCAATGGGCGATCAGTGTTATAGTGCACTGGTTCATAACCAGAGCACTGGTTCATAAAGTTATGAAACAGAGCACTATAACACTGATTGGCTATTGACACAAAAAATCATTCGGATGGGCATATCTCAGCCAATAATTTTTCTTTTCGGTTTTAGTGAAGCCATATATCGGGAAATGTGGTGTGTGATGGATTGTATGTGTTGTTGTTGTTGTTGATCATGCAAACACATACGGCAGTCACCAGCACCCAATACAAAGTTCACTAATAGAAATAAGACAGCACAACGACTGAATAATAGAATGTCCACACAAGTGATGTAGAATTTGGATGACGTCATTATTGCGAAGATAAACAAATGTCCGAAAAGATGTATTGCACGATGAATAATTAAAAGTCCATGGTAAATAATTTGAGTGTTCAGTTGGCCTGAATGAAATGCGCGTCCGCGGAAGAGATGAGAACGATAGTTCGAGGAGATGATCGATGAAATGAAGAAACGCGAGTGCTGCATGAAGAGAAGATCGACGATGTCGAGAACAGCAAAGAGTTCGAAGACGATGAAAGTGATGAACGCGAAGGCGCGTAGAAAGAAGTCGATATTCGCAATATTCAGTTCCATCGTTGAACAAGCACGTACGATGTGGCTGCGATGATCTCCGGCGTGTTGCCGTGGAGAGAAGCTAGCCTAAACGCTGTGCTATAAACGTGTCCGTTAGATAAAACTAAAATGATGAACAACGAATTGATGAAGGTCCGAAGGGCTCGGTAGATGAGAAGGATGATGATGTCGAAGAAGACTAAGAAGAAATGGTGATAGTTTAACGCCCCATGTCGGTCGGCGGACTCTCCCTTGATGTGAAGAAGAAATAGGCATGAATTGTAGCCCTGTATATATACAATCCATGGTGGCCATCATGAGTTTAAAGGTAACTCATATGGGTGAAGAAGAAAGAGCTGAATAGGTGTAGCTCGGGCGAATGATGAAGACAGAGTGAGAAAGCATGGTTTGTGTGCTAGTGTGTATGCAGTAAAACGCCACGAGGTCCAGAATAGAGACAAAGAGATTCTTATCTGAGTGGAGTTGAAACAGCTAGGACCAGCGAGACAGGAAATGACTTCAATGTTATGTAAACAAGTTGAGGTAAAGTTTCACTGGTAGAGGATGGCTAGTCTGTTGTTCAGACTGTGAAGCGAGTCCCTACACGGTATTTGGACATTATTTGTTATGCTCTTTCTGAAAATGAAGTTCAAATTCGAAAATTCAAAAAAAAGATGTTTATGACGTTATAGATGACATCACACTTCACCACTCTATGCACTGCGTAGCGATGTTTTGGTTACGTGACGCTTCCATGTGCCATGTGCGTTAATCCCATTGAAATCGCGCAATAGAATATACGCGTGACCCCCACTCCCAAGGCCCTTGAGTTGTTTCCCACTTTTTGAAAATTATTCAAGTTTTATATTAGAAAAAATCTGCATAAATCTTACAAATGTCATATTTCCAACCTCCCAAAAAAATAAAAGTAATATTCAAGCAATAAAATAAAGTCAAAATTAACCTACAATCTACACTACACCTACACTACAGGCAGCGAAGAAAAGTGCAATTTTAACACGTCGACAGAATAGGAAATGTGTTAAACGCAAACCCGTTGATATAGCTACATTAAGCGTCAGAAATTTACGTCGCCGTGTCCGTGTTCTAATTGTTGCGTATGAGTGCAGATGTGCGCGAAAAGCCGAAGGCGAAGACGAAGTTATAATACTCTTGCCATACAATGATACATACATATATTTTCCAAGTCGCATACGGTACATTAACAATGCATTTGTTAGCGTGTCAACAACAAATACACGCCACCGATGCGTTGTCTGAGCATTGTCTGCGACTAAAACTAACGATATTAGTGGCCCAAGCCAAAAAGTGGAGCTAATAAAAGTAATCTAACTCCCAATTATTCCGCGTGAAAGGGCAACATCGAACGAAACGGAAGACTTACCTGTTCATTCCCCTTGTACTTTTGTTTGGTCAGCTCACTCGCAAACACATCTCAGTAAGTTCTTTTTTTTTAAGTGGTCGGTATTGATGTTTACGCTGTGCGTCTGATGATCTTGTTTAATTTACGCTACGGCTATAGCGCTAGAGGGCAGCAGACAAGCTGGTAAAATCATCGATATAATGGGGACCAAAATATCGATGATGGGGACACACATAATCCCCAATCTTGTCCAAATCCTCAAAATCATATTGGAATTCTACTTGAAATGGTGCAATCTGGTGCATAAAAACATAAACCATATGCCACATTTGTATGATCCAACATCATAGCTTACAGCCCAAAATGAGTCCCGAGGGAGCGAAGCGAAGAGGCTGGGGCAGAGCCAGAGGGGGAGGGTTTGGGAGGGGGTATCCCCCTCACACAAACAGCCAGAGCATGCAATACCAGCCTACACAGGAACTACGTGGACCGGTACAGAAAAATCCACCCCAGACGTAACACACGCAAGTTACACAACAAACTGAGATAATTTGTTTGCGTGCGAAGCGCGCAGCGAAAACGTCAATGAAATCCAGACAAATTGTTGTATGCACTACTATAAGACACTAAATATAATGAATAGTCTCTGAAAATTTGAGCACAATTGGTCAAGAAATAAGAAAACTATGGCTCTTTGAAAAGAGCCATGTATTTCTTCGAGTGACTCAAATTGGCAACGCACTCTGGCAAAGTTGTGGACAACTCCCCCGGGGGGGCCACTCAACTATATTGCTGTACACACGCGCGACCAAAAAAACGCGTAAAAAGGGTACTTTTTGCCGATCATGACGCGTTTAGGGTGTCAAAAAGGCCAAAATCTGAAAAAAGGGTATGTTTGTGGAGTTAAACAAATACGCGTTTAGGGTATCTTTTTCTCCAAACTTGTTTCCCGGACTTGTCTGGAGTTTGCCGGGGATTTTGTGCGACTTCGAATGATTCCAGGGGATTCCAGATCTCGGGAACGTCCCTTGATCGCACGATCATACCCCCCGCCCCCCTCCACCATTCCCAGGTCCCCATTCAACTCTGAGATACAATCATAATATGAGACACATTTGAAGGGGAGTGTCTAGAATAATATCCCTTGTGTCATTGTAACATCTAGTGGCGTAGCTACGGGGGGCACGGGGGGGGGGGGCACGGGGGGGGGGGCACGGGGGGGGGGGGCACGTGCCCCCCCCCCCCCCAATCGTTTGGCAAAAAAAAAAAAAAAATTTCGAACGACCCGAAATTAAGCAAAATGTGTCTAAATCATTCGCATAGCTGCACTATACGTAGTCCAAAATGTCTAGGCAAAGAGCACCATCAGTCATCTTCTCCAGAGTCGACATCTGCATCAGTTGAGCATGGTCTACTGAACCTAACCCAAGGGACCCGTGTCGTGGGTCTAGTCACACGGTACTTGAAAATGGGCGTCAACAGGCGGGAGACGGGGAAGGGGGACATGCCCCCCCCCCCCCCCCCCCCCATACATTTCCCTCCCACTTTTTCTTATGCATACATTATGTATGTTTGATTCCATAGCTTGAACTACGAATCATATAATATTTTTTGTATCGGGTATGGACCAAATCGCACAATTTAAAGCCAAAAATATGCAAAAGCTCCCTACAGTGGGAGGGGGACACCCCCTCCCCCGCTTGGTCGCTTCGCTCCCTCGCAATGCCCTCCACTTTAGAGAACATTTCCCCCTTCTCTTGAAACTGATCCTTCTACATCAAACACATCATTTACAGATCCACTTTATTAATCAGACAGATCTGAATTCAAATGTATGCCAGAAACAATAGTTCCACCAGGAGATACACATGGGATCAACAGCGTGTGTTTTAGTGTGTTCAC
The DNA here is from genome assembly GCA_037951105.1 of Echinarachnius parma. Lineage (NCBI taxonomy): Eukaryota > Metazoa > Echinodermata > Echinoidea > Clypeasteroida > Echinarachniidae > Echinarachnius > Echinarachnius parma. The sequence goes on from JBAMJV010003422.1 coordinate 53,951, forward strand.
GGGCGTAAATCCCGGGGGATGGGGGATATATCCCATCCCCCCACTTATTGATGCGGGGGTGGCCTGTACAAATACCAACATCCCCCACCTTTTTAGAAGTTAAAGGGGTAGTACAGTTTTGGTAAGGCTGAACTTTAGTAACCAAACCTGGACAGTAACATTATAAACTAATAGATATTACTCCACCATGCTCGAAAGGTATACTAAATTACAAACGACTAAGTAAAAAGCCTGTTATCATTCAAAAAGAGCCATTAAAACACAAGAGGGCGCTTTCTAAAAAGGCATTGGTTTCAACCATTTTTCATACAAAATAATGCATGTGATGTTCTATTAAAATAATGATTAAGTAGATAGATCATCAACAACTATTTTAAAAACGCTTTTGAAAATTTTGGAAAAAGTGTAAGCATTTTTTTAATTTTTCTAAAAAATCATCTAATTATTTGGGCCCCAAATAATTATAAGATCAAATATATTTATTGATATTTCAGCCGTTTCTGGACCGATTTTGACCAAATAAAGTTTATTCTGCCATTAAAATTGCATGTTCTCTCAAATTCGACACTCAGTTTTTCATTATCTCACAAAAAAATTGTGATGTGCAGCGCCCTCTCTACCAAAACTAAACTACCCCTTTAAATCTATAATTCTTACAAAATGCATAATAACAATGATAATGGTAATAATGATGAGGACAATAATAACCATACTTCTAAAGTGATATTTTAAACACCAATTTCAAAAATTTCTCCACGTGGGAGGGGGTAAACCCCCTCACACACTCTCCCCCACCCTCCCCCAAATAAGTAGGACAATATAGACAGGCACGGACGATGTGAGCGTATTTGAGTCTGGTGTGTGTGTAGGTTCGATTGTGTTTGTATACTATACAGGGTGGCCCAGAAAGAATGCAACACCTACGATCGTTAATTTCATCAACATCATCGACCAAATGTCATTGTTTTTTGTTTAATTGGGTAGAACATTCTTTTTCAAATAAAATGATACCATAAGCATTGATTTTGGGTAAGGCGTTTGGATCCTAGGGTCATTTTCTGAGGCAATGTCGTTTCCTACCCAATCAAAGAAGAAACAATGACATTTGGTCGATGAAGTTGATGAAATAAACGATCGTAGGTGTTGCATTCTTTCTGGGCCACCCTGTATATATAGCAGTCTAATCATGAGGGAGATGATTTAAGTCATGATTTCTTTAAAGTTAGTACAGTCAAACCTGCTAATGCGACCACCTGTCTATATCGACCACCTGCTCATAACGACCGCTCTCTGGTCCTCCCCTGAAAAATCATGTGTTAAGCGACCTGCGTAATGCGACCACCTGCCTAACGCGACCAGCGACCACCCTATTTGGGTCCCGACGTACATATAAATCTGTGTATAACGACCACAAAATAAGCGCTTGAGTGACCAAGGCATCAACTCGATCGCCTCTGGTCACTCAAGGCTCCAATCCTGAGCAGGTCAATGCATAAAACAAACTTTTATAATGACAATAAACTTCAGACAGCTTATAGATTGACTTTGGCTGGTCACCTAGCTATCACATTTCGATTCAAGTATTTTAGTCTCTAATATATGGGATTGAATATTCCAGGGTCATTATTACATCGAGTATAAGGAATTCGACAGATTTTCGTATATATTTTTCAAACGTAGTTTCAGTACATAAGATAATTATATGTGTACTAAAGAGTGAACATTTATTAAAATAATTATAAGTATCATAAAATCGCGTCCTTCTATCTGATGTTTGAACAGCCGGTTAGTTTCTCAACAATTGCGCGGAGTACTATTTACTGAGTATTAATAATTTATTACGTGGACGTGGTTTGGCAAAATATTCTCGTTGGCACTTAACCAATTTAATCAATCAGTCCTAGGCCCCGTTGCAGAAAGAGATACAATCGATTGTAAGTTACAATTGATTGTAAGTCAGAAAAATTTACGCATCTAAAACACGTGATCTGACTTACCATTAATTGCATCTTACAATCGATTGTTTCTCTTCCTGCAACGGGGCCCTGAACGGGTTTTAGCGTATTGTACGATTTTAATAGTTAGAAATGTGGTAGGAGTCTATTTTAAAGGGATCTCGTAACATTGTCCAAATCCTCACAACCAAATTGTAATGGTGGTGGTTCCCTCATACCTTGCTGTATTCGTATTAACAATAGAAGCATGGGACAGGTTTTGGTTTTTTGAATGTCCCTTTCGTTAAAAAGATATTTAAGATTGAAGTGTTCAGATGTTAAACTGTCCACTGGACACGTGCGTGTACAGATGCCAATTAATTACACATGTGCATATAGGCACAATATGCCACCAGAAATTCAAAATGGCCGCCCACCTGTCTAATGAGACCACCTGTCTACACCGACCACTTTTCGCCGGTCCCTTGAGCGGTCGCTATAGACAGGTTTGACTGTATTATCAAATTTTCTTCCAAGGTATGCACCAGATTGCATTATTTCGAGTGAAAAATTGCAAAAGCTCCCTACCGTGGGAGGGGGACACCCCCCTCCCACACCCTCCCCCTCGGGCGTTACGCGCCCACGGGCTTGGTCGCTCCGCTCCCTCGCAGTTGTGCCCCCCCAATCCGTTGACCCTCGCTACGCCACTGAGTCCTCTACCCATTGTTCAGGTTTCTCAACAACATTTTGAACCATTTCAAGAACTCAGGATTTGGTGTATGTTTTAATGATGTTCATATTTTTTGTAAATAAATTATTCCAAAATGTTTCAGAAACAAGACATGGTAGTTATCATTTGTTTGTATAGTAACTATACACAAATATCTCGAGAGACCTGCGATCCATTGTATAAATACCTTGGCGTTGTCACATGCTGTATGATATTGCAATCGGTATTATCAGATATACAGTCAAACTTAAATTGAATCTGCTGAAAACTGATGAAAACATGAAAAAGCTTTTACTTACAAATTCAACTTATATAACCCCCCCCCCCCCCCAAAAAAAAATAGAGGTCTTTTGAATATCTTCAACTGAGGCAAAGTTTCAACTTAGTGTGAAGTTGACTGTAGTTCTTATTGACAAGTACATGTACATTAAAGGTTTATTTAAGGTAGACCTTGTTTAGGGTTAAATGTTTAAGGTGGTTAAACATTTCCATTATTTTTAGAGGTTTAATTGAGAGCAATTGACGTAGACCTTGATAAGGGGTATGTTTTAGGGGTTATACTTGTTTAGGGGGCAAAATTGTCAAAAAAGCACGCGAAAATACTTGAATAGGGTATAAATTTGACCAATGGATAAAACTTGTTTAGGGTGGGTTTGAAAAACCTGTGGTCGCGCGTGTGTACAGCAATATAGTTGAGTGGCCCCCCCGGGACAACTCCCCATACATTTTGTACACAAAATTTCAGTTTTGTTCAATTTTCTCAAAATCATGTTTACCCTTCGTTCGAGTTCAACATATGTTTTCTAGAATGCTTTTATATACAACATATCATGAGTTGGGGGAATGGAAAAATGTGACTATGAAGTCAGAGTGCGTTGCCAATTTGAGTTCCCTATAGGAATAAATGGACATCTTCAAAGAGCCGTAGTTTTCTTGTTTTTTCCCCGATTATGCTCTAACTTTCAGAGATTATTCTTCTTAATCTCTTCAAGACTATGAAAGCAACATTTTGCTTGGGTTTCATTGCCCTTTAATGGATGCGTAACAAGTATTGGCTGATCATACATTTAATGTTTTCTTTTCTTTTTTCTTTCTTTCCTTCTTTTTTTAAATTTATTTATTTTTTGTTAGGGGGGGGCTTTTGGGGGGGGGGGGGGGGGGGGGGGCAAAAACGCGTTTTGCCCCCCACTTTTTGGATTGGGAGGGGGGGCGGCCGCCCCCCCCCCCCCCTGCCCTCCCCCCCCCCCCCCACACTTCCGGCGCCTATGCTCACACGCAAACACCGTTGCACACACACACACACACACACGCACACACGCACACATGCACACACGCACACACGCACACACGCACGCACACACGCACACACACACACACACACACACACGCACACACGCACACACACACACACACACACACACATACACACACACACACACACACACACACACACACACACACACACACACACACACACACACACACACACTACACAATGTTCGTGGTCGTTTTAGTGCGATGATACACTCTGGTCAGTCACTGAAAAAAAAACCCGTACACAATAAATTGATAGGGTGATTTAAATCGCACACAGTCATGTCGAAGTTTTATGTTTCACATTCTAATTCATAATACTTGAATCAGCACACGGAGCTACATACAAGATGAAACCTAAAAAAAAAACTAAAAAAACATTATGAAAGGGAACTAATGTGCCCGGGGGTGGGGGCATTCCCGAATATTTCTGGTGGGGGGGGGGGGGGGATGGCCTGTATTATTACCCCCCCCCCCCCCCAATATTTGGGGTTAAAAATGATATTATAATATTAACATAAAGGAGCATTGCCTCCTCTCATACACAATGTGAAAGTTGTTACTATAGTCTTAAAACCACATACTTTAAACTACATTTTGATAGTGCTAAACTGCCAAATCCAAAATCTTCCGGGGGCTACGCCCCTTGGAACCCCCATTAAGGTTATTTGACCCAGTCCCGGCCCTGTACTCATTGAATAGTTTAATACAGGACTTCTCTCTTGGCACACTTTCTGGCCCACTGTGCGTCGGCGCTTCGCCCACTCAAAATTGAGCTAACTATTCAATAGTTCACTGTATTTCCTATTTACATAATAGACAACATCTTTATTTTGCTGGATATTACAAATCCCAAAGCTTCCGGGGGCTCCGCCCCCTGGACCCCCAATGTGGGTATCCCTTGACTTATTCTATTCAGGGTTCCATCAGGATGATTGCAAATGTATGTATCTATCAGGTCAAAGTTCATCCATACTTGGACAAAGCCCTCATCATAACTTGATGCTTGCAATGTGCACTTAAAGGTACCGTTGAGTATTGGTATTTCCCAAAATGCCCCCCGATATTTTTTTGTGAGATAATGAAAAACTGACTGTCAAATTTGAAAGAACATACAATTTTAATGACAGAATAATTGTGTCGTTTCTTAAATGGAGCTCTTCACCGTGGGGGACAGAGCTTTCCCAAAGATCTTGAACATAGTGTGGGGGCCGGTCCTCTTACTCAAGGGTTGTCCTTCGTAGATATATTCATCGTATGGCATTTCACTCAAAACCGTGAATCCCTCTCGTTCGTAGATAAACTGCGTGTACTTGGAAGTGGCCTCCACATAAATAGCCCTGAAGCCGAGGACAGCACCAAGGGCTATGACGCACTCTATCAGGGGTCTGGCAATACCCCTGTGGCGATAATCAGGATGGAGACATCCATCGGCGATGTACATCGCCTCATCCACCCCGAAGCGATTGAAGAAGTCAATTTCTCGCCCCCTTGCGACCAGAAATTCTAACAAATCTCTGCAAGGTTTGTACCTGATGCTCTCCAGATCGAAGCTGCCATCACCGTCATGATCATCAGCCTTGATGGATGTACATACGATGACGCCTATAACGCGCTTCTCCTGGACGTCCGATATGAAGAAAGACATATTTTGTTGAAGCTCCCAACGAAGATACCGCTCGCTGTCGCCCTCCCATTCGACGCCAAAGGCGGCAGAGAGAGGATCGTTGATGACGTCGCCATCGCTGTCGTCGTTGTAGAAATGATTCTTGATGAAGTCCGCAGCTTCCGTGTAGCTCTCCTCAGCTATGACCGATAGGACGTACCCCGTCGGGACAAAATCGGGTTGCATGCGATCCAATGCCTGTTGATAGAGATCGTATATATACTTAATTACGTAGATGATCATCATTTTAATCATGAACCAAAAATACTTGGAGCTCCCATCAGATTGTTCTTAATTGTACCTTGTTTTGCTCATCAATATTATATAATGCGAAATGTTCCCCAGCCGATAAATTGCAACAGATAAGACCCCTTTCACGTAACAATTAATAACTATATATACGACGGCGTGCCGCGATTTTGTATCGTATGAACTCAGGGTTTATTTTTCATATCAGGCCTATACAGGGTGGCCCCAAAAAAACGGAACGGGGCACTTCCCCAAATATAGTAACAAATGTATTATGTCTATCAGTTAGGGTTTCTTTTCAAATGAACAACGATACCAAGAACAGTAAATTTGGTCGTGTAGTTTTTGTTTTAGGGCGCTGGAAGTGACACCATAATTATCACGGTCTCTTTTTTGTCAATTTTTACCGAGCCAGTGCTTGATACATCGCACGTACCGCCTTTCATAGAGTTGAACAAGGCGCGCCATTGTCAGTGTGCATTCAGCCGTGTGCCGAGAGAATGGGCATGTTCGTTCAATGGTATTAAGGGCAGGGAGTGCGATTTAACTGGCATTGACTAGGTACAAATTGACAAAAATGGGCACCTGACTTGGTCTCACTGACAGCGTCCTAAAACGAAAACTACACGACCAAAATTACTGTTCTTGCTATCGTTGTTCATTGGAAAAGACACCCTATCCGATGGACATAAATATGTTGGTACTTTGTTTTGGGAAGTGCCCCGTTCCGTTTTTGGGGCCACCCTGTATACAGGAACTATTAAACACAAATGACACACAAATAGATTTTATGCCACTAAGAACTATTGAATTCTAATGAATAGAATTTAAAATAAAATAAAAACTTACGTCTTGAACGGTAGATAGTGTCAGAGCATCGGAAATGTACCTTTTTGTTGCCATGGTAAGATATTCACTACAACCCAAGTCTGAATAAAGTTGTAGAATAATTACTGTCATGTAGAACAAAAATATACAAGATGTATACACCGAATATTTGCTACAAAATCCGCCTATATTCGTCGCACGTATTGTATCATGCAATGAGTGTGAAGTTCAATCGTCAAACGATTGAATTTAGTAAACTGCCATGCAGTAATTTGGCCGAATGCATACGAACAAGAAAACATTGCTTGCCTTTTTATGCAAACCGATTCAAGTGCGAAGGCCAGGACAAGTCATTATATTCGCTACTTTTTATGCATTCGGTTCATTACCACGACATACATGTAATTCGAATGGGTACCGATCTCATTAACCTGTGCTTATATAGGCGTACGGGGCAGGGGGGGGGGGGGGGGCAGGGGTAATGCTGAGAACAGCGATCAGCACCCCCCCCCCCCCCCCCCCATTTCCCTTCTTGGGAGATTCGCCGGGCAAACAAACACCTGAAAATAATTGGGCAAAATAAACAGTACATGCTATTTTCGAGTAAAATCATTGTCATCAAACTCAAGTAAAAAAAAAAAAAAAAAAAAAAAAAAAAATCGTAATTGGAAACCGACTACAATTTTGGTGTTGTTATATCTGGCTTGGTCACTTACAACACCAACGGCTGGTAATATAAGAAATATACCACAAACAATTGAGGGCTGATTAAACAACCGCAAGAGACAGATTGATCGTAATCAATGTAGTGGTACAACCTTGACCAAGGGCGTCAACAGTTTCTCAAAAGTGGTGGGGGGGGGGGGGGGGGACATCCTCGAGGGAGCGAAGCGACCGAGCGGGGGAGGGTGTGGGAGGGGGTGTCTCCCTCCCGCTGTAGGGACTTTTTGCACTTTGGGGTTTGAAATTGTGCGATTTGGTGCATATCTGAGACAGAAATTTCACATATGTCAGAGTGAAATCTCTGAAATCTATGGAATCAAACATACATAATGTATACACTTATGAAGAAAAAAAGTGTGGGGACAATCCCCTCCACTTTAAAAAGTGTGTGTGTGTGTGGGGGGGGGGGGGGGGACATGTCCCCCCCCCCCCCCCGTCCCCCACCTGTTGACGCCCATGACCTTGACTGGAGTTGCTGCCTAGCTACCAGTTGAACGGACTTCGTTTTCCATATGTTCACAAAATGAATACAAACACTAGAAAGCTATGCACCTGCGTGTAATGTTGAAAGACTTTGCTGATATGTTTCCTTTTCTCTTTCTCAGTCATATTCTGTGGAATTAATGTTTGAAACATGGTAATCACAGTATGAGTATCATACCCGGATCAGCTATAAGAGAGGGTGGGCGGGTGGTGATAGAGGTGTGGTGGGGGTAGGGGCATATAGGGGGGCTGAATCCCCAATATTTTTCAAATGTGATATTAATTATTTCAAAATTGTTTCAAAATTTCAAAAGCGTCAGCTGGTTAGTCTACATGGACATTACCGGAAATCATAATTTAATTGCCTATAATATTATAGGCTAAACTAAATAAAATCTTGATAAATTGCAAACAATATACTATTGTTTTAAACTTTAATGTTGAAAGTCCGATCAAACAGATACGGAGTAACCCTACCGGAAAGATCACAGTGTGCCACATTGTGAACACAGTGTGTTTCACAGTGTGGTCCACATTGTCAATTGGAGCGTATTCACAGTGTGAAAATCAACTTACACTAACACACTGTGAGTGCACTGTTGCCACAGTGTGAAATTACCTGCGTTCACAGTTTGTGAAATAGTGCGCTCACACTGTGAATCTAGGCAATTTCACAGTGTGTTCACGTTGTGTTACCATTGTGATCACAGTGCGAGTTGGTTGCAACACTGTCAAAACGCTCCAATTGAAACACTGCATGCGGTCCACAATTAATGTGAAACACAGTGTTATTTGGGCTAGGGAAAATACAATTTTGGAAATATGATTTAAAAGAACATGTTGGAAATTCGAAGAAAATCGCGATCGTTTTAAACAGAAAATGTTCAAGTTCACATCACCTTTAATTTGTATAATATATAAACATGATTTCACTTACAAAGTGTACACGGAGAAATTGCACATATTATGTCTCTATTTGTTTGCCCTATGTTGTTACTATACTTGCTTTCATTATTTTTTAATGATTTTTATTATTGTGTACAATTTAGGAAAATTCCTCAAATTAGCAACACATTGTCATATTTCAAAACAAATTTTGGCGTTCAAATTGGTAAAGTTGTAATACTTTAATATTTTCCATCTTTTTTATGTCATTAAAAAGTAGAACAAAATTAGGAGTTGCCAATTTGTTGAGGAAAATTATAATCAATTTTACATTGAAATAGCTTTCGTCCTTGATGGTTTAACTAAAATAAAAATATTTTTCTAATGATTAGTTCTCAAAAATAGTGATTGCCTGCATAAGGACCAATATGAGGCGACATTTTTCAATCTTTGCGTGTTATTCATATCTAGTTATTTTTATTTGTATCTTTTCTATATTTGACCAGGATTAGTAACACTTCCGAGTTCAGATATTACTACATGTAGTTCTTCAAACACTTTATTTAGTACCATCCTCCTCGCTATCTTCCTCTATAGGTCTTAAAGGGGACCACCAGGTAAAGAACAACACATAATTATATGTTTTGGTACCGTTTGTGATATCAAATAGATATATACCCAACATTTTGCAAAGGGTTGTGTAATTCATAAACAAAGTAATTGATTTTCACCACTTACGGAACCACTACTATTTCCTGGTTCCATACGGGCCAACATTTGCGAGTGCGTCGATGCTATTCACGCGTACGTCGGCGATTCGTTCGCTCTGCACACATTAGCACACTCTGCACACGTTCGCTCTGCACGCAGTCTTCGCAATTCAGACCGTATGAACGCATGCTTTAGAATGGTGATGCGTTTTTCAATTATATATTTCTTTCTGGAAACATATTTTTGTGAACTAATTGATGGAATAGAATACTAAAGATGTTACCTTTCATTTATAAGAATATTATTTGTGGGTGATGGTAACCTTTAATCTTAATGGAACAACGCATTTAATTTATATTGATGTTTAGTATAGGTATCACTCTGCGCAAGGCTTTGTCAACGTCCATGCCTTGATGTATCTTTTCTTCGAGTTCATCCAATACTTCCTCGTGAGTAATACCATCTTTTAGATGAAGATAACTGAATAAAAAATTCTTAGAGAAGTTAAAAAACGATTTGCCAACTGTCCATAAAGTTTTAACATTGGCCTTTTCCCTCGCGTCCTCTTCACTCATGCCAGCTTGTATATATTTTGCATATTTCTCAGTCCACGTGTCATTTTTTGTTTCTTTGGAAAATGCTAGCCAGTCTTGATAGGCAGCGTTGTCTTCTTAATCAGAACTGTAATCATCTCCTTCATTACTTTGTGACTCGGAATCATCTCCATCAGAAATGTTTTGCTCGCTGTCGTTGGAGTCAACTTCGGACCCTTCCAAGTCTTCGGAATTTAGCTCTTGATCTTTTCCACTAGACATTTTATATTCATAATTATTCATCATAGACCCCTCTTCTGTCTTCCCAAATAATAGCTTCGAAGATTGTACGCGCGCAGGGGCCGAGAAGCGGCCGAGAAGGAACACGCGGTGCGGGAGGAACCAGCATTACGAACAACGCTATTAAAGGCAGTTAGCTATACCAAGGAGGAAGCTTCCTAATACCTCCTTGGCTATATACAAAGCGATGTTCCTTCCTATCCCAACATCTCTGACTATAATTATACCCTGGACCATCCCCCGTCTCAATAAACTCTGTTTACTCGTATCCTGTCTGGATCCCCATCCCATAATCCCCAAGTCCTCAATGGCTCTCATAAACTTCAACCTCTTTGTCTCGACCCCCATGTTCGTTCGTCACTGTCCTGTCACTGTATGAGTTTCAACTTTCACCCCCATTGTCCAGTAATCTCTATTGACGGAGTATTATTAACGTATTGATTTTCACCCCCTTTTCAATTTGCTGTTTTTTTTCAAAACCTGTCTGTAATGCCATCTGTACATTTTCCCCATCGACATAGAGTTGCATAATTATTCACCATCTCCAACAAGTCAAATTTGATGATTTGTTTTCTTCAAAACCTGTCTGTAATGCCATCTGTGCATTTTCCCCATTGACATAGAGTTGCATAATTATTCTCCATCTACCAACAAGTCAACAAACCAAATTCCTGTCTATATAGATCGCCAAGTTTTTTCTGACGTCATAAAAACAAATACCTGTCTCCCGGGGGGGGGGGGGGGGGGCACTCAACTATATTGCTGTACACACGCGCGACCAAAACAACGCGTATAAAAGGTACTTTTGTGACTTTTTGCCGATCATGGCGCGTCACGCGCGTGACGAGTTTAGGGTGTCAAAAAATGCCAAAATCAGAAAAAAGGGTATGTTTGTGGAGTTAAACAAATACGCGTTTATGGTATCGTTTTCTCCAAACTTGTTTCCCGGACTTGTCTGGAGTTTGCCGGGGATTTTGTGCGACTTCGAATGAATCCAGGGGATTTTAGAGGTTCAATTGAGAGCAATTGGCGTAGACCTTGTTTAGGGGTATATGTTTTAGGGGTTATACTTGTTTAGGGGGCAAAATTGTCAAAAAAGCACGCGAAAATACTTAAATAGGGTATAAATTTGACCAATGGATAAAACTTGTTTAGGGTGGGTTTGAAAAACCTGTGGTCGCGCGTGTGTACAGCAATATAGTTTAGTGGTCCCCCGGGACCTGTCTAAATTGCCAAGTTAAAGGGGTAGTTTAGTTTTGGTAGAGAGGGCGCTGCACATCACAATTTTTTTTGTGAGGTAATGAAAAACTGAGTGTCGAATTTGAGAGAACATGCAATTTTAATGGCAGAATAAACTTTATTTGGTCAAAATCGACCCAGAAACGGCTGAAATATCGATAAATATATATGATCTAATAATTATTTGGGGCCCAAATAATTATATGATTTTTAGAAAAAAATAAAAAAAATGCTTGCACTTTTTCAAAAATTTTCAAAAGCGTTTTTTAAATAGTTGTTGATGACCTCGCTATTTAATCATAATATCAATAAAACATCACATGCATAACTTTGTTTGAAAAATGGTTAAAACCAATGCCTTTTAAAAAGCGCCCTCTTGTGTTTTAATGGCTCTTTTTTTAATGATAACTGGCTTTTTATTTAGTTGTGTGTAATTGTGTATACCTTTCGAGCATGGTGGAGTTATAACTATTAGTTTATAATGTTAGTGTGCAGGTTTTGGCTACTAAAGTTCAGCCTTACCAAAACTAAACTACCCCTTTAACTTAAACCTGTCTGGTTTCGATAAAGTTATCTGTAACAGGTTCATGGTATAACGGAATATCCCCTTGTTCACACACACTTTTTTCCAGCCCTTAATCATGACTAAAGAATCAGCAGCTGACTATAGAATCAGCTTCCCATTAAAAATTCGTGTGTCTGAACCCTTACTAACGAAACGACGTATCGTTAGAGATGACTAGCGAAACGCTGGTTTTATCCCCGTTTCGTACGAGAGCTGACTATAGAATCACGCCGAATTTGTGTGTGAACAAGGATTTCTCGCTTAATCATGTTTAGCGATACGACTCGTAACTAACTGGGCGTGGCTTATCTCGAACGTTCGCGCACACAGGGCCCTAGGGGGGCCCTAGGGAGACCTGGTGTTCGATGCATCTGAAAGCCACCTGGAAAACAGCTGGTGTCCGATATGCTCTGTGTGTGTGTGAACGTTGACCAGGTTTGATTTAATCATCACTAAAGAAACGTCGTATCGCTAGTGATGATTCTATAGAGATGATTAAGGGATGAAATTTGTTGTGTGTGAACACGGGGCATGGTTCAGTCAGTCCGACCACGCTACGCCACTGAATAGAGTACACCCAGGGGAGTCACAATAAATTAAAGTTCGCTTAATTGTTTTTGTGTGTGAGTGTATCCGTTGGCTGTAAAGCGCTTATAAGGTAATGATCAATCATATTAGCAGCTAATAAATCGAAAGAATTGTTTTGATATTAAAAGGCACATAAACAGAAAACAGGAGAGGGGGCAGATACATAGAATAATCATTTAATGTAGATTTGTTTTACATTTGCGTGTATAGTGGCATAACAAACAGCAGCCATTATAGAGGCATGGAAGAAACATGCCCCTAAAATTAGTTCAAACTGAAATAATGAAAAGAATGAAAATATGTAAGTGCCCCCCCCCCCCCTCAGGTACCCCAACCCCTCAATTGACAACTTCCTGTCGTTGTGATGTTATATTGAATTAAAACCCTCTTACTAACCATGTTGACATGAGATCTATCCTTTATGTGTGCACCCGGTGTCACTTCCGTGTATTGTGTATAAAAGAAGTTCATGATCGTAAATTATTTCCGGGCGCAAAGACCGAAACTGGTATAAATTCATGACACTTGGCGGGAGAATTCAAGTTGCCCAGTACGCATGCATGAGGTCAACATCGTTCACATGGACTCGACTGTACCAGCGTCCTAATAGTAATACTTCGTACTAGTATATGATTATTTTCAGTATTACAAGTACGATTGCAGCGATAGAGTCATTTATTTTCACTTCTTAGTTCTTTGTCTCCATCCACTAAGTTCGGAGACCAGCTACAGCGATCTAGGCCTACTGAATCGAACATTTATGTTGGACTGTATAGAATTGTGCGGAGGGGACTTCACAACATTTTTGATTTCGCGCCAAACGTTGTCAGCTTTTGGATTTCATCACCTTTTTTTTCTTAACATTTAATTTTTGATTGAGATTAGACTATGGATGTGATGGATCTGGACCAGTTATTGACCCCATCGGCTGTTGAGGTTAGTCCGAAAAAAACAATTAAAGAGTTATTTTAATTTTGTTCACATTTTATCTTTCAATTTGCATTTACATAAATATGACTTTTCTTTTTGACAGGTTTGTTTTAATTGTTTATATGTATTGCCTGAATTTATATTATGTTTATATGTATTACTTATTATTATTTATTATCATTATTATTATCAATATTATTATTATTTCGTATACAGTGGCGTAGCTTGGGCGGACTTATGGGGGGGGGGGGGGGGGGGGGGGGGGGAGGGGGGGGGGGCATGCATGTAACTCATTGGGTCCTACTTTATTTCTTTATTTTGTTCGTACAAAATATACCCCCCCCCCCCCCCCCCCCACAGTATACCGGCCCAATCTTCCCGTCGCTATACCACTGAGTTTGCTTTACGTTATACGAAATACATTATGTTTTGAACATATTCCTCTGTATTTTGTTTTCATAACCGTGCCAAAATATTATAAACTTATTTGTATTTTGTTTTTTTAATATGTTCATTTTATAGGTCGCTGATACAAGTGGGCCTATTTATATTGCTTTTTTTAATATTACACTTACAGGCCATACACAGGAATGAACCAGTTGATTGCCCTATTCTTCAAATTTTGGTAAGTATATACCTCTTCAATTTGAATTTATGCTACGTACATGAACTATAAAACCAAAGAAATATGTACTTAAAGGGATCCGGTAACATTGTCTAAATGCACAAAATTTAACTAAATATCTATAGCGGTTCTCTCATACCGTGTTGTATTCGGCTACCGATATACTGTACGCAC